>SWBH01000052.1:0-26659 GCA_024195465.1 Aureobasidium sp. EXF-8845 | reverse complement strand
TGCACAATAGCTGTATGGCGACGGTTGTTGGCTGCTTCCGACCTGGTTGTCGGGTTGTAGAGAGTGCTAAAACGCTAAACGAGCGGTTGCTGTGTTAAGATTACGCGCACCGTTAGGAGGCTGGTGGGTCTCCCGATGGTATGCATGTCTACTGCGGGTTTCGCGATGGTGATCCCGACCAGCTGGACATCGCGCAATCATCTCAGACTCGAGGCCTGGCTCTAGTCCACACTACAACGCACTATTCCTCAACTCTACACGCTGTCAACAATATCACTTGTCATGACCCAGGCGCTTATATGCGAGTGGGCAAGGCCACGCTCGACGTCTTGTTGAGGAAAGCTCAGTTGGCCGAACAATCGGCATTTCACGGGGACAACCTGCTGCCGCACTCCAGACATCAAACGTCGCTCATACATATGCAAGACGACAAGAAAAGATATGCATACCCATGTTGCGTTACGGACGCTAGAAAGATGCATGGATGATGTCGTGCAACTGCTGCTCATCCGATAGCTACCATTTCTCGAGGACTCATCTGTTGCTGCAGGCACGAGTCCCTGACCTGGCTGGGCCAAATTTTACCTATCCTATGCAGCACACTTCTTAGGGCCCGTCGCAGAACACCAGCCGCTCTATCATAAACTCTAAAAATTGATACTCTCAATGCAAGGCATATATCCTTTTCTTTTGTTATTTATGCGACAAAGGCGGTGACAGGTGCATACACTTTTCCACCCTGCATGCCAGCCGCTGTCGTTTATTCTCCTTGACACTGTTGACAGCGTGAATCATTGCATGGATGATGGAAGGTCGGATGGTGATGCGCTCGACTTGCTTGCTGGACTTGAAAAGGCACTCGCGTGCGGCCGTCCGATATCAACATTCGAAACGCTCCCGATATCGATATCATTGAATTCACAACCTGCATCGGCCCGCATCCGGTTCAGACAACCAAAATACAGCAGTCGGATTTCATCACCTCTGTCCACTTGCATGGGTCCTCCCCAAACCCGCTCCGAGTCTTGTGGTCACGAAGGATTTCCAATAGTGAAGTAGGTCCGTGTTTCATTCAACCCACTCCAGCCTCAAAGTCCATGGTCTTCTGCTAGCTTGAAGCTGGAGATCCCACAGTTAAACGAAGTGTGGTACTGCGGACTGCTTCCCCGACAAAATGTTGTGCTTATTCAGCGCTCTGAGCTCTGCAAAGTTGACGCCAAAGTAAACCCCAATCTACACAGCGAATGAAATCTCATTTGCAACCGAGTTGCTGGGAATTGCTCGAGCCGCGCCAGATCCTCTGACCCCTTGATCCTTTCGCATCGTGCACATGTTTCTCACCAATGACCTCAAGTGGGCTTGATGAAATCCTTTTCCAAGTTTCGCACGAGATTGCTCGGTCTGCTGCGGCGTTAAGGACGGCTTTGTCCTCAGCTATGGTGAGAAGTGCGACTCCTAAAGAGAGATGGTCGATCTGACCAAACCTTACCGATCTTGGATCTGGGGATCCACAAAGCAAAAAGCTTTGGACAAAAACTCACAAAACAAGTACGTGCGCCATATAGCAACAGGACCCATCTACTGACGACGTGCAGCAAACAGAAAACTCAAAATCCACAACGTTGCGATGATGTCAAGCAATTTTGAACACACTACTTGAACTCGAGAACATCCACTCGTGCACTCACTGAAACTAGGCTCTTGTCCACCGCCTTCCTAACTGTCTAGTCCGAAGGACCGAGCGTGCGACGTACGACGGACGGCAGATAACATAGGTGAAGACACGCGACGGGGTTAGTTGTTATTAACAAAGAGAACAAGGAAGCTGTTTACAGGAAACAACACCGCGAATCCGCCTTGGATATCCGAAACTGACACGTATACTCACGACCTCCTGAGTTTTCTTGCTTGGTGCTCGATCTGAGATCCTCCATTCTATGTTTCAGACGCAAAAGTCAGCAGACATGACTCTACAATTCGCATGCCGCTTTGTGTACTGTCACCATACTCTTATAACGCAATTACCTGACTCGCCAACATGCCGATACTCGATTGGCTTCAGACAACCCAAGGCACGTCACACACCTATCAATCGACTTCAATCACCCACTTTGGGAATGCCATGAAATCGTAGCATCGAGTCAAGACCATCAGATCGCAAACATCACCCATCACACGCACGTTGGCATGGCAAATTGTAGAAACAAGAATTTTCTCGTCAGTCAGTCAAGTAACCTTAGCGACATCGGCTTTCCATCTGGTAGGATTCAAGAGGCAAGGTAGGCCTTGCGTTGTGACGAGCATGCCAGAAGACATGAGGCAGTCTCGGTGGAACGATCACGATCAAAGCACATCGTACTGACAACAGTCACGAATTTGAGTCTCACTATACTCAGCCCCGATTGTAATCGACTTGCTGCCTCGCTCCGACCATTCGGCGCCATACGAGTAGAGCTTTCACAGTCAACAAAAGGTCTGGTGTATTTCCAAGCTAGCACATCCGAAACTCACTCAAAAAACCAAGATCACATCCGCATACAATAATCACATCAAACAAGATATCACCCTTCACTGCAAAGAAGAAACTCAGATAGAAAAAAACAAGATTGATTTGCTTACCAAAAACTCCAAAACATCCTATGCCCCCGACAATCCTGTTCCACCTAACGCCAATCTATTCTTCACTCAACGATGATGAGGGAAGTTATAGTAGAGGCGGCAACGAGCACAGAACCAAGTGCCAACAGCAGTGTTCCATCTAAGGTAACCAAAGCATCGTCCGCAAGTAGGTGTAGTAGGGTGACGAGCAACAGCACCAGGAAAAGTGGTAGTGTGGTTGCACATGGTGACTTTGCGTGTGTTTGTGTGTTTGTGTCGAGCTGGGTTGGATGAGTTGAGGAGATGGGTATGTAGATATGTGTAGGGGTATATGTATGTTTCCACGTTGGTGTGGATACTGGTGTTTTGCACAATGGCCTTGTCGTGTGAGGAAGATGAACAAAGGAGAGTCGAGCTTGGTGGATGGCAGATCAAAGGATCGCGAAAGAGCATTCGTCGAGCTTGAATGAAATCCATTTCGTCACGAAGTGATCGGAACAATGGTCAAAGGCCTTGATGGTTCGTCTTTGTGTCTCGTTTGTATGATCACAGTCCGTCGCGACTAGCATCGGATTCAGCTACTCTTCAGACGAGTAAGAGCCGACCATTGACCACGTTGTGAAGTAGTACAGACAACTTGTTTCTGAGCTTGCTTCCATACTCCTTGTTGACCGCCTTTAGAAGCATCTTCAGTCATGAGCTTCTTACGATGATCGAACTCTAGTCACAATCGTGGCATATTCGAGGACAGTGAAAGAGATGATGAACATGCAACAGTGTATCAGGTTGAGCTATCTGTATCTTAATTACATGTACCGTGTGCCCATGGTCTGTTCCCTCAATGCTCTAGTAGACTCCGTTCCGTGCAGCGCCTCATAACCTTGATCATATCAATATACTGGACCCTCAGATCTCATCACCGATATCTCCTCTGATACTGTCCTCTAGTAATCTTCATTAATTTGCAGCAAATCGACTCTTCGCTCTCAGCTTCTCGCCGTAGAAGAAGAGGATGAAGATACCGCCAATACACAGAGTGGTAAGTCCAGCAAGCAAACTCACGCCACCTCCAACTCCCAAGCCCAAGAACATTGGGCGCGAGAACAAAATAGCTGCAGCAGCAAGCGTAGATCTCATGGTGTCGTTACCGGCAAATAGACTTCCAGCATACGCAGGATAGACCATGGGCAGATAGACAAACACACACTGGAATAGAATGAATACGCCAATCATATTGATGACAATGCCAATGCAACTGACGATCCAGTGAATCTTGCCATCGCCAGTCCAGGCGAAGATGAACAAACCGATGGGGACCAGGAAACTGGAGAAGAGAGCTGGGATCAGTCGACGTTCAGGTGCGCCGAAGCCGTGTTCGCGAATCTCTTTCTCGACAACGTAGTAAAGGTAGGCGTAGTACCCTGCTATTGAGATGACGACGCCGACTGCGATGCTGAGGAAGACGAGGCCCATTTCTCCGACGTTGAATCCATAGCGCTCTATGTAGACCAGAGGGAAGACTTCGAAGAAGGAGTAGAAAATTGCGTAACACAAAGCAATGTAAATGTCGGCGTAAGCCTGTTTGGATACGGAGTCAGTACACATATTAATCATCACCGAGGGGGTCTTTTCGACTTACGATAGCTGGGTCCAATGCGATCAGCTGAATGGGTCGCCACAAAGCCTCAACAACCATATCATTGAAGCTTCGTTGCGCTTGGTTGATCTCGGATTGAGCCTTCAAGTTTTGATTTCCAGTGAGCGCTCTGAGTCGCTGAGCACGGCGCAAGAGGATAGTCTCTGGATATGTCTCGGGCAGAAACAGGAACAGTGTGATCCAAACAGGCGCAGCAAGCCACAGTATTTCCCAGAGAGACCACCTCCAGTTCATAGCCGCAACACTGAATCCGGAGATGATGGGACCAAGAGCGGGGCCGATACAAGCTGCCGCTGCCCAACAACAGAGGACATAAGGCAGCTTGATAAGTGAGAACATGTCCTGCAAACTGGCACCACCTGTGGCAAGGATAGGAGAGCCGAAAAAGCCCTGAAGAAATCTCAGGACCATCAATCCGGCAAAGTTGTCTGCCAGAGCAGTCGGCACGCACAAGATCGTGAATATGGCAAATGTGATGATGTAGGGAGGATTCCTACCAATCTTGGGAATCTCAGACAGGGGAGAGAAGAGCAGAGGTCCAAGTCCATAAGCAAAGACAAAAAGCGCGATACCTAGAGAAGCTGACGTTGCTGAAACGCCGAAACGTTCCATCACACCTTCGGCAGAAGGCGTATAGATGGCAGATCCTGTGTAAACTGCCGTTGTGTAGATACATATCAAGAGTGTGACCAAGCCTTTCTTGGTATTGGACCAGTTTTGAGGATTCGCCTTGTCGTCGGTGGTGTACCAGTCTACGAGAATGGTTCCGTCTGATGTACGAACAGGTACGACTGTTTCTGGCCATGGAAGTGGCTCCGATGCGACGGCAAAGGCTTGCTCGAGATCTGCTCTTGTTTTCGATTGCTCGAGAGCGATGCGAGATCCGACTCGTGATAGGGCAGATCGGGTAGTGTTGGTCTTGCTCAATTCATGCCGGCTTCGGTCGGTCTCTGTCCTTGTCAAATGAAGGTCGCTGTCTTGTTCGGCCATGTCTTTCTCCAAGTCATCCTTGATAGAGTTGTTGCTGGATGAGAGCGATGGGACCGTTTTGAACAGTCGATTGTCCTCTTTCTCGGCATCGGTGTGCGAATAGTAGTCCGGTAAGACGAAGTCAGGCTTCTCTTCAGGGTACTGCAAGACTTTATTTCCTGTTACATATCGAGCGAGTTGCCCGATTGGGGCATCTCGAATGATGCTTGACATGCTAAAGAGATTTCGGTGCTATGGAGGAAAGTTGGAAGCTGCAAGATGACGAAGATCGGGTACTGTTTGTGTGAGAAAGAAATTCTGAAGAGACAGAGGATTGACAGATGGTCGACTGTACCACATACATATACCGTTCATACCAGCTTCCGTACTTACAAAGCTGCTGATTGCGTGCGATTGTCTTCAGTAAGCATGCCAAGCAAGTTCGAGTACAATCACAAATCACCCATGGAGATTAGCAGTAGCAGACGGCTTTTTCTGAAGGTTTCTGCATATGGTCGTTGATAAGATCCTTGTGGAATGTAGCTCTTACAGTGATTGGTTCAAGCTGGCGTTTGTCAGCTGCACCTCAATGCCACGCTGACAAACGCTCTGTCCAAAAAGTCCTTTAGACACCACCGGAGAGGTAGAAATCTGATCGTTGCCCTAAGAGACGGATGAATATTCAAGCCGATCTTACAAAGCCATCGTTGTCTTTAAACCTCTCCCTAATGGTGCGAGAAGCACAGCACATCGCTGTCGCGATTGCCTGAGAACGTGAACCACTCCCACCGGCTGTATTCATCGTCGAACTTGAGACCGTCAAGAAGATGTCAAGGCATGAGTCCGCCTATAAAGCTGCCCCGTGGACGAAGGCCTGTGACGTCGTCTTTATAGATAGATACGTTCTTCTTGGATTTACTCCGTAGACAACAGAAGGGTAGCGTGGAGTGACTGACAGAAACGACAGTGCAAGCGCCGGGTGGCGGGGGCATCTTTACCGTCAAGCCTTGGCTGGGCGTCCCACCAATTGGGCTCATCTCCAACGGCGACCGAACAAACTCAAAACGCCTTTGGATAGACACGCGAAACAATTCACCTACTCAAGTATTGAAAAAGCCCATCACCAATGTTACGATGCGCAATCATGTGGAGTCTCCCAAGGAGCTTGCAGACATCTTCCCGAAGGTCCCTTGTTCGCCTTCAAAGTATCGCCGAAAAGTCATGTCACCAAACACGATTATTGAGCTTCCTCCCAATCGTGTCAAGCCTTGAAACTGCTCAGACTGCATCGTCGCGAGAAAATGTACTTGACAAACATCTCGCCATTCAAAGTCCAGATGACAAAGTCATTCCAGGCCAGTCTGCCTCGGAGCTTCAAATTGACACAAGCCTGGAAACATCTGATACAGACTCTTTTGGAGAAACCCCAGCTCAACTAGGCTACTACTCAGCAACACTCGCAGATGGGACCATTGTTACCAACGGCTGGACACCGGTTACTCGATCTCAATTCGAAGTTCTAGTCTCTACGATATCTCAAATTTGGGACCAATATTCTCCTGAGATAATTCTCCAGCTGTCTGCGCAAAATATCAGGGTTCAAGTTTGGATACATCCGAATGACAGCTCCATCCTTCTCACGAGAATCTACGACATTGATGTGGGTAAAGATCGCCGCAAAAGATTGTTTTACGAATGGTCTGTCGCAATAAAAGACTCGGGATTCTCGATTCTACGGAGCAGTACTTCCTTTGATGATTGGAGTTCGATACGCAAATGGCTCAAGAGAGCCCTTGAGAATCATATTGGTTCCATTGATCGAAACGGACCTCTTTTGCTGCTCTCTCCTCCCAGTCCTCATGCCCTCTACTATACGTTCAGTGATCTTGAAAGAATGTTCGCCTACAATGTTTCGAGTCCTGAGGGTCGGTCCGTGTCAGTAGTCCTGGATGATGCCACTATCGTCAGTCCAGCTCCATCGGCAGTGATCGAATCCGGAACATTCCTGTCTTCGGCGACGATAGTTTGGCAATGGTGGCAACAGGAGCAAGGTCTAAGGACACAAGCGAGTGAAGTACAACCCTAATTCGAATCATGTATGTATGTTGATACAATTGGAATTGCATATACTGACCGCTCTCTCAGAGAAACGAACGTTGCCGAGAAAGTGTTGAATGTGGAGGTATGGAGGATGGGTTGTACCACAGACAAGAGCCTCGCCAGAAGTGTGCACCAAATCTCATTCTCGGACATGAATGGCTTGCTTCCAAGTTCTTGTATCGGTTGTAGGGATGAATTTGACAATTTACGTCCGGGCACTGATGAATCTCTGCGAAATCACGCCAGATCATGTCTCAGAAACAACCTCGGATGGATAGACAGTGCAGGCAAACTGGTACTAGAAAGATATCCGAGAGTTTGGTCGTTGCTCAAACGCTTGAGGCGTATAGATCAGTCAGCTCCAGGGTCTCAATCCTTCTCTGTGCTCAAGACGCCTACTGTACCTGGGCCGGAAGTTGTTACCGAATCTGAAAGATCGAAGCTCAATACTGATACTCGCGAAGAAAGGGCAGCTGCCTCTGCTTCGGACAAAGCCAGTTCGACAACGAATGCCACAGAAACAATAAGCCAAAAAGGCGACGACGGATCTCCTGCTCTCAAGAAAGATCTTTCCGCATTTATGTCTGCAACCCTTCATGACGGACCTACAGTCGTTCTTAGCATCAACCTTTGCAAACACATGTCAAAAAGTGTCGGGAAAAGCTTTGGCGATTTCCTGAGGATCATATCTCAGTGGTGGGCGCAAATTGACCATAACACCGATCATAGGCAGCCTGAAGCAGCTTCATTGATCTACGTCTACCCCAAACTCTCCACAGATTCGTTCCATATAGAAATTCTTCGCAGGGGGCATGGCTGGTTCAAGCATCGAATGACCCGGTATAAGTTGTATCACACACCTGAAACGTCAAGTTCGTATTTAAAGTCTGAGATCCTCAAGAAAACTCGCGTCGATAGCCGCCAATTGACCGTATGGAAGGAGATAGTAGCTAAAGCCTGTGTTCGCGGCCTGAATAACCATGTTGGAACAGTGGATGAAGCCGGTACTCTACGACCAAGCGAGCAGCCAACGACCCATCTGGCTTTCTTCGATTTTCAAAATCTCCTCACAACCCTCGTTATAGATGCTCGGCGCGAACGACGACAGGAAAAAGCCCCGAAGACAAGGTATACGCCCTTAGACCCAAAGAAAGATATACAGGCGGAGAAGGTTCCTCAGGAGATCGCAAAAGTTTCTATGCATGAACAAATTGCCAGCACCATGAGACTGGCAGGTGCACTGTACGAAGTGAGTACAATGCTCATCAAAGGGATCTCGAACGCTTCGAAGGAAAATGAAGACGACATCTCTTTCAATCAAACCAACTCAGACCTTATGAAAGAAGCGAATCCGGTCTTCGAAACCATGAAGAATGGCGAAATCGACATTGACGCCGTGGAAGGAGCGATCGCGAATTTCAAGACCCGACTTCAAGACCAGAAAGACAAAACCCAAATTCTAGCTCGCGTCTACGGAAGATGGAAAGAGGAGCTGGAGACTCGCTACCCACTGATGAAGCGAAAATCTGCACCGCACAACGATGTTAGTGATACCGTATCCAAACGCTCTGAACCGCCGAGGACCATGAATCTTACTACCAAGACGCACGCCCTCGGCAAGTCTGACAAGCGGGAGTCGCCTGAAGGGGCCAGATATACGCCGCCGGCGCTGCAACTTCGACCGGAAAGCGACGAGAAAATCAAACGGTCTGGAGCGTTGATAAACAGAAGCCACGCTTTCAAAAACGAGTCGGGTCAGCAGAAGTTACCGGCCAGGGTCAGATACATGGACCCCAGGTCAGAGTCGACACCGAATACAACGAGGGATGAACTTCAAGACAATAGCGAGTGGTCACCTGTGAGACTTCGATACGTGGACGCGTTCAATGAGGTCGTACCGATGACGATACCACGCAACCCAAAGAAAAACGACCAATCGAGTGAACCGCAAGGCAAGCTTAGTGACGAGAGACTTGGGGAGCAACTACACAGTCATCACAGTGATAGCAGGGAGAACAGCCGCGACGAAGATGATGGGTTCTCCATCTTTCCTTTCTGAGACATCAAATCATTGAAGCACATCTAAAAGTAAGTACAGGCATATTGCTATACTAGCTTCTGGGAAACGACGACAGAGTTGTCTGTGGATGAACTGTTCAATCGCATGTCAGCACCAGACCAATCAACTGCATCTTGCTTCATGGAGACCACAAGTACACAACCTGACAAGCACGGACATCACAGATCCAGGTAGATATACTCTACAACAGATTTTCTCACTGGTGTGAGATACTTAAACGAAGACCTTGCTTTGGACCTCTTGCGAAGTCTGCAATTACATTTGAAACGCCAAAAGTACAATTGACCAGGTTCTCTACGACTCTCGAGATCGGCAAGAGACAAAGAAGCAAGCCCTGGAGCCATATGTCGTCTTTCGGAGGATTATGGCCTAGATTAATCCTACGGCGTGACTATTTCGCGTGTCGTTGCGAACGAGTCATTTGTTGAGCAAAGAACGATAACATTTCCTTGTTGGGCGTATCTGATCATCTACTGATCCGGTGGGAAAAGTGGAGCCGGGTTTCTTGGCTTCGGTGTTGCCGACTGCGTCTCGAGTGTGAGCATTCGCTTCCAACCTGACCCATGCAGGAAGCTCATGAATATTAGAAAGACGTGTGGATGCCATCTTTCTTTGGTCTCGGCACTCTACTCATGTGCTGATGATCGTAATGAGGATCAATCCGCGGCCCATATGACTGCCGAGCAAAGTCGCCCATCCTTCTCGGCGCGTAATGCACCGGACACGTCGACCCCACGGACCAAAGATTCCAGAACTGCAGCAGTACGGACGAACTCCAAGTCGACCACGGAAACATCCATGCAGTCTATCTAGGGACAGCGCACTTTTGATCCGCAAGATTATCGCAAGATGGAGCTTTGTGGCTGGCTGCCAAGCACCGAAGGATTGAGTAGCTCGGGCCCGGGCGGATCTGATAGGTTCTTTATCAGATCCGTCGTCCGGATCTAAGCATGTTGAGGTAATGATAACCGAAAAGGAGTTTGATTTTCCTTCCAGACGCTGTAGTCCTTGCAGGGTAAGACGGGAGGGGCATGGCTTGTCCTTGCCTTTTGTTACTCAAGCTCCTCCCAACAGGTCTTATTTCCCTTGGTAGCCCTGGGCTCGACTTGTGTGGATATGGAAGTGGATCTAATCGTTCGTTTTTTTTTCTTGTGGCGTGTTGTTCTTTGAGTCTGGTATGCAGGGCTTGAATTCGGAACAAGTGGGAATTTTTCATGTGACATATAACATGCCCGTGGCCCTCCTTGTTCGAGCTCTTGCAAGCTACTTGAATCACCTACTGCCTTCATCTTCCCCCAACTCCGTTTTTCGCCATGAGGCTCAGGATTCCCAATTTTATCTCACGACCCAATGAGGTGCCTGTCGTAGCAGAGACTGCTTCTGGTAGTGATGTCGAGGTTGCTGGCTCTCAGGAGATGAACGAAAAGAATGGTCCTCAAGCCCAGGTCAAGAGCAAGTTTGAAGATGATGGTGTATCTCCAGAGGTGCAGCATGGTGTTCAAGTTGCCCAAGCAATCAACCAAGTCTGGTCTCGGGAGCATCTGATCGCTGCATACATCATCATCTGGATCATCAACTTCATACAAGGCTTTGGCAGTGGTATCACTGGTGTGTCGTTCTGAAGCCTAGCAGAAAACAAAACTAAAATCGTTCATGACAGGCACATTGACGCCCTACGTTACCAGTTCCTTCCAAGCACACTCGCTCACGGCAACGACAAGTATCATCTCAAGTTTGATCAGTGGACTCTGGAAGCTTCCTTATGCGAAGATCCTCGATGTTTGGGGTCGCCCTCAGGGCTTCGCACTGATGGTTGCTTCGACTGTCCTGGGATTCGTCATGATGGCTGGATGCAACAATGTTACAACATACTGTGCTGCCCAAGTCTTCTACCAACTCGGCTATAGCGCTATCGACTTCACCATCACTATCTTCGTTGCAGATACTAGCAGTCTGCGTAACAGAGCCTGGGTACGTGGTCCAAGCCAGACAGATCCGGAAGATCATAACTAACAACCTTGCAGTGGATCGCATACACCGCGTCTCCTTGGCTCATTGTGACATGGTGTTACGGACCCGCCACCAACTCCGTCCTCGAAACAATCGGCTTCAGATGGGGCTTCGGTATCTGGGCTATCGTCTATCCCATTGTCTGCGCTCCTCTATTTTGGCTCATGTGGCACAATATGAAGAAGGCCGAAGCACAAGGCTTGATCCCCAAATACGAAAGTGGACGCAACTGGAAACAGTCTATTTACTACTATGCCGTCCAATTCGACGTCGTCGGTATCCTTCTCATCGCTACTGGACTCTCGCTGTTCTTGCTGTCTTTCAGCTTATACTCTTACCAAGCTGAGCAGTGGAAGTCTCCAATGATCATCTGTTTCCTGGTCTTTGGCATCATTCTCATGTTTACCTTTTCCATCTGGGAGGCCAAAGTCGCACCAATGACTTTTATCCCTTGGCACTTGATGAGAGACCGAACTGTCATTTTTACTTTCGCAATGGTCGCTGCCATTTACTCTGGTTACAACGTCTGGTACGACTACTTCTACAGTATGTTAATAGTAGTTTTCAACACCAGCGTTCGCGATGCCACCTACATCCTCAACATCTACACCATCGGCGCAACTTTCTGGTGTCTAGTGGTCGGTGTTGTGATCCGCTACAATGGCCGTCTCAAGTGGATTGCCCTATACTTTGGCGTTCCAGTCAATCTCCTAGGCGTGGGCCTACTCATCCATTTCCGTCACCCAAACACCAATATCGGATTCATCGTCATGTGTCAAATCTTCATCGCTTTTGGCGGCGGCACCTTGGTCATCTGCGAACAAATGACCGTCATGGCAGTCAGCACTCAACAAAACATCCCCGCCATCCTCGCTTTCGAATTCATGATTGCCAACATTGGTTCTTCCATTGGTTCTGCCATCGCCGCGGCAATGTGGACTGGTCTCATCCCGGGCAATCTCGCTAAATACCTCCCTGCCTCTGCTCTGCCAGACCTTCAAATCATCTATGGAGATTTGACTGTGCAGAGTTCGTATGCTATTGGCAGTCCCGAGAGAGATGGTATCAACAAGGCTTATGGAGAGACGCAAAGGTTGATGTGTGTGGCTGCTACTTGTTTGTATGCTACCATCATCGTGTGGGTCAGTCTGTGGAGAGAGATTAATGTCAAGGGTATGAAGCAGACCAAGGGATTGACTATGTAGATGAGAGATTTAGTCGCTCCGCTCGGATTCGTGCAGATCAAATGGATCTAGGTAAAAGTTAATGTTGATGAGATGGTATAGATTTTGCCTACTTCCTCCCAAAACAGAAGGTATCGCATATTCTTGATTCATCACTGTGTTTTGTGGTCTAACTCGTTTTGGTCTTTTCATGTTAGTTTCTCGTCTCCATTGGTATAGTTTCACATCATCGCCTGTCTTCCTTCGATGCCGCTACACCATTTCTTTGTCTTTCTTGACGCCGCTACAGGTAGATGGATGAGCTACTTTTCTCGGTTCGATGACTATTCTTGTCGGCTGTATCTGCCTGTTCCTCCTCGGCACACCTTTGATGGCGGATCATTACTCCAGACCACATGCTAGATAGAAAACTCAACCGAGTCAACGATACATAAGAGTTTCAGTCGCTCTCCTCCCTGTGCACTGAAATGATAACGACAGTGTAAATTCTTGCAAGACTATGACGATCGGAGTCGATGTAAGGAGATGCGAGATCTGAGGATGAGTTACAGACCTGATCAATCTCTGTTTTGGAATGGTCGAGATGTTTGCCCCGTCAGGCTCGCACCGACATATGTGGGTCTCCTCGAAACTGCTCGTCAGTCAGGATGGACAGACCACCTCAAGTTGTAGACATGAGTCTTTGAGAGGTCAAAAGCGCGTTATAGAGTAGTTATCAATACTTATAGTGAGTCTCAAACGTCCTCGCTGGTGATTCGAGAAACTCATCGAAATTGGGAAAGAGCTAGATGAAATATGCTGCGTCGATGCGAGGATGAATAGTACGAAATTCAATATCTGGATTTAGTGATACTTGCTATATAGGAGATTACTAGTGCACCATGGTCTTGCCAATCTCAGACTCCCAGTTCTCAGCGCGCTCGAAGCCGTTGGTGTAGCCTTGGTAATCGGCCATTGCCTTGTAGATACCTTCTGTGCTAGTCTGGACAAAAGGACCGTATTGGATAATCTAGATGTCATGTTAGAAAATGTTCGGAGTGGCGTAGAATACAGAGAACTCACTGGTTGGTCCAAAGGCATACCAGCGACCAAGATAAATCTGCTCTCCTTGTCCGCTGACTCGGGAACGCTGGCAACGATAGCATCACCGTCCTGCTCAAGCACAGCGTTGTGGTATTGAGGAATTGTTCGCGACGTCGAGCCAGACGAGAGATTGATGCTATTGCTGAGGGTATAGATGAACGCATTCCACTTATGCGGTAGGGGAGTGTTGAAGGTGCCACCAGGCCGCACTCTAACATCCAACAACCAGACCGGTGTGTATGCCAACTCTTGCAGCGAATCGACTCCGTATGCGCGACCAGAGATGACCTTGACCTCAACCTTTCCATCCTCGGACTTTGCGACAGGGATCTCCGAGGCGCGTAGATCGCGGTAACGAGGTTCGCAGTCTTTGAGTTGTGCAGGGAGGTCTACCCAGAGTTGCATACCGATGTTGGCACTGCCGTCGGGGTTCTGGGCGGGCATCTCGGCGTGCACGATGCCTCTTCCTGCTGTCATGAATTGAAGGTCACCAGCGTGAATTGTGCCCTTGTTGCCGGCAAAATCTTCGTGGTCAACGGCACCGCTGAGGAGGTATGTGATTGTTTCTTGACCGCGGTGGGGGTGATCTGGGAAGCCTGCGCCAGGGGCGATGGTGAAGTGGTCCTGTTGGGTTGTGTTAGTTGTCCAGTCGCATCTTGACAGAAAGTATGGAGCGGCAGCGTACGAGCATGAGAAAAGGTGTGAAGTTCTTCAACTCTCTTGTACCAACTGATCTTCTGACTCTTGCGCCTGCTCCTTCGGCTTGATCGATTGCCTCAAACACCTTGCGGATCTTGCGGGGAGTGGTGGTCGTAGCCGTCAAGGAGGGGTCATTGGGAGGGATGACAGGGAGGCCCTTGAAGGTAGACTGTGCAGGTGCCATTGTGGTATTTGTTGCTGCTTGATAGGTGGTGTTGTTCGTAGCGGTAGTGGCGATACTCTTCGAACTCAGGTAGGGTAGGATATATTGTCGTTGGTGGTATGCGATAGCTGCAATGCAGATTAAGATGGAGATGAGCAGTCTCATGAAGGCGACGCACGCTTCTTATATGGAATGAGGATATTGAGGAAACGACGATGGAACATAGGACACTTTGTAATTTGGAAGAGAGAAGAAACGACTTAGCCTGTATTTGTCTTTATTAAATTGCGATGTTGGATGACCGAGGGGTGTACAGCTCTGACAAAGCCGACGCTTCTCGCTGGCCGAAAGGCTTATGGAAAAATCTGGACTAATTATGATTAATTATCTGCGCAGCCAAGAATTGCTGTTAGGTTCTCGCACATCATACTTTGCGACGATTCGAGATGCTTCTGTACCACCAACGTACGTGACCATCACAACAACTCACTATCAGAGAGACTGATGGTACACTGCATTCTCGAACATCAGCATCGAGGCGTGGCGACAGTGTGCATGACCTGGTTTGTGTAGAAGTGCTCAAGACTGGATCGTGTATATCTACCGAGGCTCTCCCGGCACTTCCATCAACCAAAGGCGTGTTGCTGCACATCGACTCGTAGCAAAGTATCTGCGCAAGCTTGATGAACTGGAATTCGTCTCCCCAAGAATGGCAGTTCGAGCATCACTGAAAGCACACGGTGCCTCAGCATTTCATGGATGTCAGTTACTTCCGGCAGGAACTCCTCAACGGCTTTGCAACTCCTGGATTTTGACATCTAAATCGCACTCATACTCAATCCAGCGTACGGAATCTGCGCCGCCAGAAGGAAGAGCCACATCTGAGAGCGATCCTCATCAAGATACAAGAAAAGATGTTGATCGCGCCGTGCCGATGATCAAAGGCGATGGTATGCTCGCAGGATCGCAGACGACCCTGCATATCGCGAGATACTAGATCAAAGGACGAAGGAGCGGTATGCTCGCGGGCTCGCAAACGATCCTGAATTCCGCGCGACGCGAAATCAAAAAGCGAAGGCTTGGTTAGCTCGAAAGTGTGCGAGTGATAGGAAATGGGATGAGGAACGACGTCACGCAATGGCCGACAGATACCGCAACCCTGAGCATCACGAGGAACTCAAAAAGTATTACAGAGCGTACGATCAATTGCGTAGTGACAGAACTGAATTCAAGATGAGGAAGCGAGTACGACAATAGATCATGAACTATGATTGGGTTCGGGAAGGCTTAGATTGGACACCGTGGCATCCTGTATTGTATCCCCAGAGGGTTGAGCATCAGTGTCGAGAATGCGGTGCTGAAAGGTATGGAGGCGCAAAACTCTGGTAAGTGTTGATCTCATGACGATGACATCTACCGGCTACTTTCATCCACCAATATGTGCTATTTCGGATACAACTTGGCCAGAGATGGCATGCGTTACCATCTGTTACTTGCATCTCGCCAGATTTCTCAGTGCTGATGAGATCAAGATATGCTCACCTTTAAGGAAAAATTTGTGCTAGCCGTTGTCTTAGGTGGAAATCCATGGATGCACAAGGTATCACGTGCCACAATTGCTACATGAAACTCTGGGACGGAGGTCTGCCCAAAGGCTACGAAGGCTGCACGACTATCAAAGAGATCGCAAGCAGAAAGAAAGCTCTCGAAAGCCAGCCGTTGCAGGCGTTGGCGACTCGGGGATTGACTGGTCAATCATGGAAATCGCCTAAGACTCCTTCACACACATCTCGCTCGTTCTCCACCTTTCGTGCTACTTGGACCACTTCAAACGACAAGAAGGACTTCAAACAAAGTCCGACTCATGAACAGTGTCAATCTTCGACCGAAGCCGATTGGATCGAGGCAAAGCGACAACATCAGCTGGCTAAGAACGCTTATAAAGAAGCTCAAGGTGCCGATTCACAAGTTCGGGAAGTGCTCGCAGCCGCCAAACATGAGGCCAAGCTCCGAGTCAGACGTGCAAGGTACGCCTGGAGGATGGCCACCGACCTGGAATGGAAGACCGAATACTTGAGCCGAAAGCGGGACAGAAATCACGATCACGCACGCTTTGAAACCAGACGACTCTATGGTCAGCGCCCAGAAGTACTTACGAGAAGAAAAGAACGTATAAAATCAGAGAGAGTCAATGATCTCATGGTAAGGTTGAGAGATCTGGTATACATTTGGGCCACGAGGTATCCGATGGTGAGAAAGATGGTAGATTGGACCCCGTTCCAGCCTGTAAGATACTCCGAGAAGATCGCACATCACTGTCAAGGATGCGGCTTCGACAGATCTAAAGGTCTGAAGCTATGGTGGCGGCTAAGCTCAGGCACTAACGTGTATCACTGTCATGTTTGCTTTATCAGGAGTGCAGATGGAGGTTTGCCAGAAGCTTACAAAGATTGCACAACCCGCAAAGAGTTGAACACACGGTTTGAACAACTCAACGGTGTTAGGCCGAAGGAAGAGCTCACGGTCTTCGACGTATACAGCTAGGAGACCTGATGGCAACGGATCATGTTCTGAGCACCTTCGCGGGATACAGCGAGCAAAGGATCCGGCCACTGCACCATTACGGACTATGCATGAGTCCCACAAGACCCCCCACGATTTCTAGAGCTATCTGCTTGGCAAATGTACAGTCTATCTCGTGGATCAACTGTCACTGGCTATAATCATCGCAAACTTCCCAAAAGCTCAACCACCGTCGATAATACAACCTGCTCCATGCGATCCCCTCGCTCTCATCACTCTTGCCAGCCTAAAAACTTTCATCTAGACGACGCATTGAGCAGAATTGTTTACAGTCCAACAATCCACTCAATCGACACCATGCAATCACCGGCTCAAGTAGCGTCGAGTTCACACTCATAGAGACATATATTGCTAATTCAAGGGCGACACATTATGCAAAAGTAACACTTATATTAAGATTTTCAGCTGTTCTGTACCGTGTACGGATCGGATCTCGGAGCATAAAGCACATGCAGCGAGAAGCGCGTTCATACTTCATGTGTAACTCGTACGAACGGTCTGATTGTATCCTATCTCTTCTTGTCGAATCATTAGTATGAACAAAACGGCTAAACAAGCAAGGATGATCTTACAGCCAGAGCACCAGAACGAATAGATTGGAGCCATTCCAGGACCAGTCTTGAGGTTACGACATCCATTGATAGGACCGCCGCTGTCGTATTTATTGCCCTTACAGTCCTTCTGATCAAACATGACGCATCTGCCTCCACGCATAATCAAACCCAAAGGGGTCAGACTACCGCTGGTACAACCGCCATGACTGGGTCCACCGTTCCTGTATTCCACGCAGCCAGTACCGGGCATGTCATAATTGAAGCTCATGCATCTGGTGAGATCGGGAGCTCCGGTGATGGAACGGTATCTTGTGTTGCTGTCGGCATTGCATTCGTAAGTGTTGGAGTAGGCGACCACTATCTGATGTCGGTCGTAGTATCAGAGATCCGAGACAAACAAAGAGAAGATCCGAAGAAAGTTGCATACCTTCCCAAGCCCGAGCAGTAGCACAGAGGCTTGCAAGAGTTGTTGCTGAGATAGTCAAGAGATGCATACCGATTGCAGAAAGGGACTTGACTGGATGTGATGAAGTGCCAGGATGGTAGAAGTCGAGGGGCTCTCATCCGAGCACAGTCCGGCATTTATAGTCTCTTTCGGCTCAACTCCAACCATCTCCCCATCACTCTGCCTTAGCTAATGTCGAATGATCCAAGAAGGAAGGTGAACACCAAGCTTAGACCGGTGAATGGTCTGCAATAAAAAGAGTCCAATGATCTTTTCTCGCAGAAGAGGGCCAGACCAACAAGCAAAATATCTGAGAAGGAAGGATTTATCTGGATGCCTGGAGACTCCACCAAACAGACGACAAGCTGTTTGTATTAATTAATTTTTGTTGACTGTTGCAACATAAGCGAGAATATGAGCACCGATTTATTTGGAAGCTGGTTATTCATGAACATTCAACGCTTTATGGCTGACTAGCATTCATCATCCTTACCGTAAGGTGACATAAGCGACAATGGTAAGTACCTCTCCCAGAAGCAACCACATTGGCAATATAATGAACTCTTCGTATTGGAATTTTGCAGTGTGAGAGTGGCAGGTTTTTTTGTCTGGGAGATCTGTCTGAATTCACGATGCGTCTAATCAGAATTATGGCGAAGTGGAAGAGAGTAAGCATATATAGTCCCGTCCGGAAAGTCACAACCTCTCTGACGCACACCAGCTACTATGGTGAAGACCACGCATGTCTCGCCTATTCAAACTCGTGGAAGTAGTCGCAGTGGGGTGCGACTCTCCAAGCCAAAGATTCAGCCCTTGAGAGGGTATTCAATACAGGTATCCCAGAGTCATCAGGCCAATCATTCACAAGAAATTCAGCCCCTCTCCCATGGACTAGCAATATATCCATTAACGTAATCTTGAGAGAGAGGAGTTACAGAGAATGGATCACGGGCCCGCTGACTTTGCCTCCCTGTACTCAAGATCTTGGAGTACATGGGAGTGTCACCCCTGCATACACAGTGCAATGTGTTCCAAATGATGAAACTCGTTATCGACGGAGACACTGTTATGTTGTTCATGCATGTGTCCGCGTCGTATAAGAGTTTCAAGTATACCCTAAAGATCGACCTCGATACAGTCTAGAGCCATTCGGTAGCCTCGGTCGCTATATACGCGCAACGCAATCGCATGAGTCAGATCAGATTCTGGTATTGTATACGGAGAAGCTAGATCGTCACCTCCCAATTTTGTAAGGTTGGCCTAGTCAAAGCCGATCCTGAGAGGATTTCTAGATACAAATCGTCAAGTCCTAAATCCTAACCACAACCTCGCCGTCAGCATCAACCCACTGACTCTCCACCCTCTTCAATCTAGCTTGACTAGCAACATAACAAAGCAACCAAACATGTCCCACGACCTCTCCCCAGCAGAAGACCTTGACGATACCCAACTCGTGCTCTACCTCTTCACCCTCATCGCCAGTCAATTCGTTCTCACGTAGACACCAAATGCCCCATCCACTGACCCCGCTCCCGATATTGGACTGCAAGAATATCCAAAACTTGATTTGTATCTTGTGACTCCAGGCCCGAGTGTCGAATTGCCAGTATCCTCTTTCGCTTTGTCGGAGGACTCGGTGAGGGAAGGGCTTGTACTTTCCTTGCAGCTCTTCGCTATCCCAAAATTGACCGCTGAGTTGCGGTGTGATGTGTGAGACGAACGATTTTGAACCAGTAGGTGGAGGTGGGGGATGGATTTCAATAGACAAAGACTTGAAAATCTCCTTCTCTTGAGTATTTGGTTTCGATTTTGGAGTTGAGAATGAGGCGAACTTGCGCTTCTTTGCGACGATGGAGGATTCTGGGACTCGCGATGAGGGGGCAGTAGGCTTGTCGAAACGGGCGTTGTTTAAAGGGGTCGTAAAATCGATTGCAGTGTCTGAGTGAGCCCTCTGAAGAACGGCAGGACTTGCTTCGGAGGCTGAAGAGGAGGGTCGCCACAGACTAGATTTCGGAAGGACTGCAGCGCATTCGGAAGCACCTAAACTACGTTGCAAATTGGTTTCTACAGCCGAGGACCAGGCAAGCGCTGATGTCGTCGGCAGGTAGGCTGCACGTGGCTGAAATAAATCTATCTTTGAGCTTGGTGAGGATGATGCCTCAGTGGGCTGCTCCCTGTAACTCTGCATCTGAACAAAAGGCGTGCCATGAGCTTCTGGACTGGATGAGAATCGTGATTCAAAGGACGTTGGTGCGAGTTGGCCAAGAACAGGCTGCTTTAGTGTGGGAAGGGCGGCTATGTCACCTGGGGTACTAGATGGTGTGCCCTGAGCTTCCGGACTTGAGGAGAACCTAGACTCGAATGATGTTGGAAGGAGTTGATTCATGACTTGCCGCCTCAGCATTACCGGGACACTCGGATCATCAACGTCACTTGACGGAGTACCCTGTGCTTGCGGTTCGGACGAGAAGCGTGACTCGAAAGACGATCGCGCAACTTCAGACGTAGCATCTTTCTGTCTGCCAGGAGCTGTAGAAGCTTCGTCCACCCTATTGTGGAGATGTGTGTCTCGAGTCTGGGAGGCCGATAGAAACCGTAGCTCGAAAGAAGAAGTTATTGAGTGATGCGCAGGTTCCGTGTGCTGCTGCTGCTGCTTGGGAATGAAGACGCGGTCCAGAGAAGCAGAAGAAGTCTCGTCTTGTCCGAGTACAGCTGGTTTGACATGACTAGACATGTTTGCTTCAGAAGATCCGAGCGATTGCGTCTGTTTTAGAGGTGACGATACTTGGGCACGTCGTTTCCCGAACGATCTGATACCCTTAAGCGGCGACTCCTCCTCAATGATTCCATTCCAAGGCTGAGGTGCACTGCCTTTGGGCAAGCTTCCCCAGACTGAACTTGTTGGCGCGTCATTCTGGTCACTATGTATGGGATCGGAATTGATGTCGCTGAGCGAGTATGTACTCGGTAGTTGTGAGGGGATCTCATCGCTCGGGGAGGAATAGTCATCCTGAGGCAAAGGTGTATCTGAGGTCCGAAGTATTGATACTCGCCGTACAGGTGTTTCTGCAGTGTGAACAGTTGAGAGCCCATCAAGATAGCTTGGGGACTCGTGCTCATTGGATGGGAGACGTTTCAATGGAGATGAGATATATTGACCATGCCGCTGAGTACCAAAATTTGCGCGAGACAAGAACGACCTCGGATTTGTGGTCCGTGTTGAAGGAGTATTCAGCAGACTAGACTCGTCTGGTGGTAAGGCAGTCGACACACGAGGTGGCAATGACGAATCGATAGGCAATTGAAGAACCATGTCATCAGCACGTTCATCTTGATCACTCTCTTGGATACTCTGATGATCCGACAGTTGTGATGATGCAAATAGCTGAGAGTCGAGAGCAGTCCAAGCGTCTTGAGTATTGGACAGGAATACAGGAGATTCATCCTGATGTAACGCAGCTGAAGCAGGCATTGCCTTGTACTCTTCCGCTAGTGAAGCATTCTCTCTCCTGTAAATAGAGACTATATTTGCAGACTCAAAGGATAGATAGGCCTTTGCCTGGCGCTTAAATCTCTCATCATCCTTTCGAGAACTTGGAGCTGAAGCATGCGCGAGCAGCTCCATCAACACTACTGAATATTGAGTCGACGAGTCCAAGGTCCATTATCCAAAATTGTATATCCAAGAATAAAGGCGATGCCGCCTTTTCCAAAAGATGGCGCTGCTAGGTTGATGAAGAAACAGGGTGTGGAGTGTTGTCGAAGTGTCGAAGTGATAGGCACGTGAAAGGCAACAAGAGACGAAGTTTGGAACAAAGAAAGTCAGCGGCCGCGGGGATGGCGCTAACCCAATTGAGAACGCAATAGAGATGATGTCAAGGCCACTTTTTGGAGGCGGCGCAAACACAACTCGCATTACATTTTCCTACATACCCAAGCACATCCACAATTCGCTCTCGCTTTCACGTACAAGACTCATCATGAGCGTAACACTATCAACACTGGGCCGCAACAGCGCAACCCTCGCTCTCCGCAGACCTCTGCAAGCATCAACACTCCGAGCCTTGACACCAACCAACCGCACAATCTCAACGACCGCATCTCGCCGCGAAACACCCAACGTCACATCACGCGAGAGCCTCCTACCACAAACCCACTACGACTTCTTTCCCTCTCTGGGTCCAGACGCCCTACCACCAAAGGGCCCCTTCACACTAGACCTCACCCTCCTCCGCAAAGAATTCCTCCGTCTACAAGCAAAAGCCCATCCAGACCTCGCACCACAGGAAAAGAAACGTCAAGCCGAAGCGATGAGTGCACGTATCAACGAGGCCTACAAAACACTGCAAAACCCACTACTGCGGGCTCAATATCTGTTGGAGATGCGAGGGGTTGACTTGGCTGGTGATGAAACGGCAAAAGTCGAGGATCCCGAGTTGTTGATGGAGGTCTTAGAGACGAGAGAGGTCATTGAGGAGGCCGCTAGTGAGGAGGAGTTGCAGCCGTTGAAGGAGATGAATGAGAGGAGAATTGCTGCTAGTGTTGGTGTGTTGGAAGAGGCATTCAAAGCTGATGACACAGAGGCTGCCAAGGAAGAGGCTGTCAAATTGAGGTATTGGATCAATATTCGGGAGACCGTCGATGCTTTTGAGCCTGGCAAGCCTGTTGTCATGATTCACTAGATGGCCAGCATTAAAATCGAGACATTATATAGAACAGTCGATACCCCTCTCACATAATGCAAATCAAAGATTCAAAGAAGTCAGATAGTGTCTTGTTTTCTCAAGATTGGATTCCACTAATATGCTATGCTTTCCCCAATTCATGCAACCAAAAAGCCAAGAGCAGAAGGCACTCCCAAATATCACATTAACATGCACTTCCTCAAACCACTTAATGCATAGGCAAGCTCTCCGGTCCAAAGCTCATGGGCAACAATTGCTCCAAAGTAAGCACTGTAGACTTTCCATCCTTGTCGTACATCAGAATCGGCATCGAAGGCTAATGTGTCACCATCGAATTAGCTTCGGTCACATAACAGACCCATCTGCCCGATGCTCCCCTCAGACACTTACCTCACAGAACTCGCGAATATACTGTCTACACATTCCACAAGGGCTTGCCGGTGGGGAAATGTCCGTAGCAACAGCCAAAGCGCGGATATCGCCTCGTCGTGCGCCTTCCACTACGGCAGTGCCGAGAGCGGTACGTTCGGCACAAGTGCCAACGGGATAAGCTGCGTTTTCGACATTTGCGCCGCGGATTACTTGACCTGACTTCAGGAGCAGGGAGGCACCGACTCTGAATTTGGAGTATGGGCCTGTGGAGATGGTCAGTATGAAAGTTGGCTTCGAGAGTGAGTACTTGACTATTGTGATTTCTTTTCCATGATGAGAATAGGATTATCGAGATGAGTGTGGGCAGGGTATATTCGCTTCATGATCGTTACGAGATGTCGTGAACATTGATTCAAAGAGATGGTTATTGCACAACTTACAGTAAGCTCTCTCCTTGGCTTCGATGCAGGCCTCGGACAAAGCCTGAACCTCCGAGGTCGAAAGACCGTGAATCAGCGCAGTGTCATGACGCGAATGCTGAGGCTTGCTGGGAATAGATGGAGCAGACATTTCGAAAAGAGGAAAGAGGGAAGGAAGGAGAAGAGAGGAGTGGAGATTGATCCGGTAAAGGCAAGCAGACAGGGACAAACAGGTCATCGGTGAACTCCGCTTGCGTACAATCTTTGTCTTGGCGGTGTAAGATTCAAGGACGCCTTCGAAAGATGGTCGGTTGACATCTGTCACCATCACTGACCGTCATTCGATTATGATGTTCTTCTCCATGCTCTCAGCAGGTCATTCTATAACCTCTCCAATCGGCGTACTCTCGAACATCTGGATGAGATGCATCTCCACTGTTCCCGAGTTCATCCGACCTCCCGGACCCGTGGCACACTGGACTAAAGATGAAAAAAATGCCTGGCAACGATATAGATACGCCACTGATACAGACTACCGGCAAAAAAGTCAAAATTCCAAGGAAAGATATCAAAATCGGCCAGACATCAAGGTGGTGCGCAAAGAATACCACAAGAATAGATATGCCAACGACACTACATATCGCCAACGCGCGTTGCAGAGATCTGCGGAACAAAAAGTCACACGTGAAGATCTAAATGCTTTAGCTCAGCATAACAGGAACCGCTACGCCAACGATCCTGAGTACCGTAAGGAGAAGATTGACGCGAGCAAGAGATGGCGTTCAATCCCTGAGAACCGGAAATCTGAATCTCAGCGGTTGAAGGAGCGCTACGTTAATGATCCGGTATACCGAGAGCGTGTGAAGCAAAATGCTAGAGAGAGATACTGGAAGAAGAAATTCGGACTTGCTACTGGTCGAGCTGGAACGTCGATATCCCAGGACACTCCGGATACACCGAATAAGTCTGATGGACCAGACGTCAAGCCCTGATCGTAACACGCTATTCGCTCATGTTGGTAAACCCATAATTGGACTACACAGAAACATGAGACCTCGAAGCCTGTAACGCCTGGCCTGAGGAGAGTACGGAAGTCTTGTTCAATCATCCATGGACTTCACAAATACATCCAAGACCAGATCCTCCACAGCAACTAGATCAAACACTCCAGGTAAATGAATTGAACAGAAAGCAAGGGGAACGCAGGGACACCCCAAGCCACTCGGACACATTCGAGTCAAACTTGTTAGCTAGAACCACTCGCCTTCTCCCGTGTACTGTATGACCCTTTCGACTCCGGGATCCCTCCTGACTCGCTCCCTATACTCATCTGTCATGGTACCACTCCACGGTCCAATCGGATGAGGGGCGAACCTTGCGATTTCTTTCTCATCAATCGCTTTGGCATGTGCCTCAGGGGTGTGTCCACTGCGAAAGACGACATAGTATCGCCAGGGTGTCGTACTCTCAGGGTGAGAGGTGAAGGGAGCGACGTATTCTTCCACTTTCTGTTTTTCTGTAGTGACGACTTGTTTCGGTTCATCTCCTTGTGAAGGCATGGTGATCGAGAGACTGACACGTGGGCTGGTTGAATCTCGCCGATATCTGCGACTACACCCCAGCAGAGAAGTGTTGGATGCTGTAGAGTTTCTGATTGAACAAGATGGATATGGTGCTGCAAGAAAGTGTAGAGGCTGTCAAAAGTACTGCTGCCTGGTAGTCTGGCATTGACGTCATGCTCCATCACATGTGAAGCTAACATAGATGCAAGTAGCCAAAATCTGATATACTATATAACAACATCTGAACGTGATCTGTCTGTCTTCTCTTACATCCTTCGTCTAGATGGGTACAGTAAGAGGATTCATCACCGAAGCACCACCATCAACGACCATATTGGCTCCAGTGACATAACTACTGAACCCACTCGCCAGAAAGCCAGCAACTCTCGCAACCTCCTTTGCCGTACCCGCTCTCTCCAACCCCACAATCTTTCTTCTGACCTCTTCACTCTGTAGATCAGCAGGTGGCAATTGATTGCTCATCCCTCTCATATCCATACCCTGCAAACTGACTCCTACATCGATTTGACCGGGACTGATGGCGTTGATGCGCACATTACTGCCCTTGAGCACTGCGACGCCAGAGTGTACGACTCCCAAGGCTGCGTGGGAGGACATGGTGAATGCGGGACCCCAGCAACCGCCGTAGGTGCTAGCGACAGAGGATACAACGATGATGCTTCCATATGCCACATCTTTGGGTGCAGCATTAGGGTAATTTCCCTTCGGTGTTGTCTTGGCCATTGCAGGAGGTGCGTACTTCAATGCAAAGAACGGAGCCATGCTGTTTGTCTCGAAAGTCTTGTAGAGATCTTGCGGTGCGGTTTGGGTGATGGATGCGGGTCCGAGGAGGCCAGAGGAGGTAACGTAGACGTCGAGTCTACCCCATGAGTTCAGGACGTCGTCGATGAGGGTCAAAGTGTCTTCTTCCTTCAGGCCGTAGGGGTAGGCGATGACTTTTGTGTTTGGCCAGAGGGCGTTGACTTCGTCGGCGAGAGATTGATCGGGGTCGGCGGAGAGGTCGGTACAGGCGTAGATACAGGCGGCACCATGGGCTATGAATGAGGTGTTAATGTTGTGCACAGCAGTGGTGATGAGCGTATGCTTACCTGCTAGTTCGTGGACAATGGCCTTGCCAATTGCTTGTGTCGCTCCAGTCACGATACACACGAAGCCATACTTTTGATGGTTAGTCCGATTGCTCTGTTTCATCGTACTGCAATCAACTCATACCAGCTTGCCATCAGCTCTATACGGCGAGAAATGCTGACTCTCATCGCCCTCAAGAACATTATTCGAACTCATGTTGTCTGGTCGCCAAATCAAGATTGACTTGGAATAAAGAGTGATAATCACATCTTGAGCGGAACACTATCTGTACACTCCTGCTCTGTTGAGCTTAATTGATGCTTTTGCATGCAGGTTGGGTTGTTTATTCAAGCTTCAACGTCATGTTCCGTGGAGATAGCGGGTTCGTTGCTGATAAGCATGCGTAT
>SWBH01000051.1:0-27143 GCA_024195465.1 Aureobasidium sp. EXF-8845 | reverse complement strand
GGCCACTTGAGACAGCTGACGGTACTCCAGAACAACGCGTGCTGATTACTTTTGTGCACTTTTTGCCATGACACTTTTGCCTTTTGGGCAAGAGTCTTCGATGACAACGTATCGTCCAGGCTGTACAGATCTTCCAAACCGATAAGTCTTCGGAAGCCCAAGACTAGGAACGGATTGAGCCACCAGAAGAGACTTCGATTGTACAGGCCACTTCTCGCCTCTTGTGTCGTATCACGGTAAAGTGGTCTAAGAAATAAACCTTTCTCCTTGCTCTCCACAACAAGAAGGACGATCTTAAGAGCCAACGCTGAGGAGGATAATTTCGCGATCGTCTCCAGGCCATGGATCTCCCAGAGTGTCCGAAGTTTGACAGCATCAAATAGCACGGAGAAGAACAAATAAATGTTCAGTAGCGCAGACGGACGGATCGATTTCGTATGCTCAACGTGTGACAGCTCACACATGGATGCAGCTCCAATGAATGCAAGAGCTGCTGTCGCAATTGAGAGGCTTGTTCGGGGCGTCGACGGCAGAGCTTCAGTGACTAATAGCGCTAATTGTAGGCACGCATAACATCCAGTAGTGATCTGACCTGGTCAGCTCTGGGCTAGAGTATGTATGGAGCGGATTGGTACCAGTTTCGAGACGTGCCATCTACTCTGTAGGGTCTTCACGTCATGACGAGCTATCCCGATCAAACGAATCATGGAACCTAGTACCAGCAGGATGGAAGGAATTAAGGATAAGAATGCTTGCTCGAAGAGCAAAGTGAAGTCAAAATCCCGACATTGTTCAGTGACTGATGGACCGAAGGAGTTGTCGTCAGCGAAAGCGCAGCCAAATGAGGTCGTAGAAAGTTGGCTCCCTTGCGGCAATGCCGCGCGAATGGTGTAGTTCGTCGACATCTGCATACGGGTTGTCTGCAAGTTGCAGCGAATCCCTATGTACAGCGGAACGCCTTAGAGGGCGTGATACCAGGGTCTAGAGAAAAGAGTGAATGATTAGATTTAGGCATCCATTTTCTTATCGTGCCTCGGCTGTTTGTGTTCGTATCGTTATCGTTAGCTGAATGTGGCAGGTGCGATCGGCAGAGGCCCCTTCCCCGCAGATTGCTCACTCGGAAGCAAATGCTCGCAGTCGCAAGGTCCCACGCATCTTCCACGCAACATGGCATAATTTTCATCATGTCCTTCTCATCAGCGCGAAAGGAAAGATCGATTTGCCATTGCTCAATGACGCATCCGCAGAGTGTAGGTAGGCTTTTGTGTCTAATACAAGGAGACAAACGTGATGCCGTCTCAGCCACCCTGACACTATCATCCGACTCTTGGAACAAAACTCCCGAAATCGTGCTCTATTATCACGGTACAGCACTGTAAATAAAGAGGCATATCACAGCTCGCAAGTGATAATATAATAGTTTAGTCTCAACAGGAGCATTGTCCAGACACGACCGTAGGATGATCAATATCATTGGTTAATCGTTGGCTCACCCGGATATAATCATGGTTTGACAGAACAGTGGTCCGCCATCTTCGGATGCTACAGACGAAGGGGTAAAGTCAAATGCCGACACCTCAGTATCGGCTTTTGGCGGCACGGCATCTTATCATCAGCGTATCTAATATATTTGCTATAGGTAGCACAGACTTCATAGTCAAATGTTGCACCACAAGCACATGAGACTTCGAATGATCATACCTTCCCAACATACAATATAGAAGTCAGATCGTCAAGCTATATAATCGACAGGATGATTCCTAGCACATTGAAGCCACTTCCAGAGCTGGTGCATGGTATGGCCGAGTTTAATCCATATCTATTCTGTCCCACATTGACACAACGACATAGTGACAAGTCCACTCTTTCAGTATTTTGCTCAATCGAGCATACAAGTTCCGGATGATTATCCAGGCGTGTCAAATCTTATAAACACTCAGGCCTCTGCGATATATGGCAAGATATCGCATCCAGTAGCTTTTCGATTGGGCAACGGTGGTGCCGGTCATACTGGCATTCTTCGTTTACTATGTGAGCGTTTCATCGCCTCCAAGGGAGGTGACTTCAACATCGAATGGGTGTCAAACCATAGTCGACATTCGCAGATCGCTCTACTCGGAGACATAGTGCAAGTGGCCTTGACTTACGAACCGTTCTACGAGGAAATATCCATTCGTGAGGATTGGGCTAGAAGAATGACGAAAGTCTTGAACGATCACTTCATCCTGGTCGGCCCTAGATCTAATCCAGCTGGCGTCACTGTCGACGGCAAGATCGCAGACGCCATGAGCGCTATTGCAAGATTCGGCGCTTCTCTACAAGGTCACGATCACGGTCTCTTCCATACCCGCGGGGATGGTTCGGCAACATTCTATAAAGAACTCGCCCTCTTCGAACTTGCTCGCGTCGACATAGCGTCAACAGAGTCATGGCGACTTACCAAGCCGGGAACACCCTACCAGGCATTGGTGACAGCGGATCGCGGAGGAGTATACATCATCACTGATCGAGCAACATATCTGACGGCCAAACGTGACAACGTGCTGACGAACACAGTGCCCTTCATTGAGGGCGGGACCGAGTTGCTCAATCCCTGTTCTGCACTCATCAACAGAAAGGCCCCGTACAACGCACGAGCAAGAGAGTTCGCTTCTTGGCTAGGAAGCAGGGAAGTCCAGCAAATTGTCAGAAGATACGGTCAGGAATGGTCTGTTGCAACGCCAATATTCTCGATTGCGGAACAAGAAGATATGGTCAAGTCAGAGAAATTGGTAGCTAAACTTTGATCGAGCATGTAGACCTCATCCGTAATCTTTCACATGATGGTGTATAATCATGATAGTCTTGAGCAATGTATAAGCCTGATATTGCTGACTAATCCGGTATTCTGGAGCTACGAGCAAGTGAATCCACGTTCCAAGACATCCCACTGCCGTAGATGTCTATCCAGAGATTCAGAAAGTGTGTCTGATGCCGATGAATGTCGGGGCTGGGACTGGGGGTCGGCTGTATTTGAGCGGTCTCTGGATGTCGGCTCTTGAGATGTAGACCATTGACATTATGTCCTACACCTCGCGGTTAGACAATGTGCATAGGGCCGTAAAGGCGGCCAATTGGAAAGCAGATCACGAGTCTACAGCCACTCGGTTCCCGGCGCGATCTCAGTACACCGACACAACGCGACCGCTATTTACCGTCAAAGACCGTTGCGTCTATCGATACCTCAAAGCTTGTCTATACCGTCAGCAAGTCTTATCTCCCACATGTAGTAGCCAGATATGCCGTACATCCGAGGGAATAACATCTGGTGTCAGGCCTCACCTCATGGGGATAGGCATGCGGGGACTCATGTCGCTATCTGGGAGATACTTGGAGCACGACTGAACCCTGTCCACGCAAAGTCAACGCCCGACAACCACAACATTGACCGACTGAGTGCCTCTACCTTGGTCCTGGAACCGACAGGATTCGAGCAGTAACCGGTGTTAGTCGTGTATGAAAGGGCATCTATCTGTTCATGCACCACTCAGTTCTCAATATCCACATCGACACAAGCAATACCATACTATGTCTTCTTTACCAACATACATGCGGCTTAAGGGTCAGAACTTAGTCTATGCCGTCACTTTGTCCTGCTCATTGGGATTCCTGTAAGCTTCACTCGCAGTCTAGGTATTCACCATCATCTGACATGTTATAGGCTGTTCGGCTACGACCTGGGATTCATGGGAGGCCTAACCACGTCTCCAGAATTCCTTACAACCTTTGGCGACCCAGACCCGACACTTCTCGGCTTCTTGGTCTCATCGTATGAGATCGGAGCTCTGTTCGGAGCAGTCTTTGTGTTCCTGCTTGGTGATCGCTATGGTCGTAAGCCAACCAAGCTGTCTGGAGCCGGTGTCATCTCGATTGGTGCTACCATCCAGAGCACTTCCTTCGGCGTAGGTCAATTCCTAGCTGGTCGGATCATCGCTGGCTTTGGTCTTGGTATGATGACCTCGGTGATCCCAATCTGGCTTGCTGAGTGTGCTGCGCCAAAGTCCCGTGGACGTATGATTGCCATGCAGCTATCTAACCTCATCATGGGACTGATCATCGCCAATTGGCTTGACTATGGCATGACATCTTATCCTTCTAGCGTCCAGTGGCGGTTTCCCTGCGCTTTCCAGATTGCGTTTTGTATCTGTATCGCCTGTCTCGTACCGTTTTTACCCGAGTCGCCCAGATATCTTGCTAAGACGGGAGAACTGAGCCTCGCCATCAACAACCTTGCTGCCCTACGTGGCATGCACCAGGATGATCCTGAGCTTCAACAAGAAATGAAAGATATCGAGTACATTGTCGAGGTCGAACAGAGAGAAGAAGGAACATGGAGCGATGTGTTCAAAGACGGGGGCGTCAGTGGTTCTACTCGCGTTCTCATCGCTTGTGTCGCCAATGCCCTCCAACAACTTACCGGCTCGAACGTCATGTCCAGTTTTGGACCATACATTTTCCAAAAGTCGATCGGCATGACTCGTCATCAGGCACTCTTGGTGTCTGGAGGGCTTCAAGTTTTCTTCTTTGTTAGCAGTATCATTCCTTGGTTCATCATCGACAAAGTTGGTCGACGTCGCCTATTTCTGTTCGGGTCGACAGGTCTTGCACTCTGTATGGCACTTTCGGCCGTCTTTGTCGGCGTCAAAGGTAACAAAAGTTTGGGTTATGGTGCGGCTGTCATGTTGTACTTGTATCAGACTTGCTTCACAGTCGGTTGGATGAGCAACATGTGGGTTTGTAAGTTGCATCCTCTTCTGCCTCACAAAGCTGTCGTACTAACACAGCATATAGATCCTTCGGAACTTCTTCCACTCAAACTTCGTCTACGTGGAGCTGCGCTCTCTGTCGTGTTCCAATGGCTTGCTACCTTCCTTGTTGTCGAGATTGTCCCGTTGATGATCAGTAGCATCGGATACAAGTCATACATCGTCTTTGCAGCCATCAATGTGGCTACCATTCCGATTGTTTACTTCTTCTTTGTTGAAACTGCCGGCCTTCCTCTCGAAGCGGTCGACATTTTATTCGCAGACCGCGATGGCAAACGACCCAGCATCCTGCAAGTGGCTCGAGACAGCAAGGACAAGGACTACATGGCCGATGTTGTGTCTAGGCTGCATTCGGAGGCAGAGATACAAGTTGAAGTCAAGAAGGGTTTCAAGGAGGAAGTCGAGCTTGTCGAGAAAGTCGAGGCTTGACTCTCCACAAACTAGCCATGTCATGTAAATTCTGAAATACGACAAAACTGTTTCCCCTCAGCTAACCTGTGGGGGCGGAATGTTATGCTGTCGCTTGTGGTGGGTGGGTAGGACAGGGGTCTCGGGGTTCGGGGTTTGTCCCACCGAAGACGACCCCGCCAAAAGCAACACGTTTCCAAGAAGCGACACGTCGAGTCAAGCACAGCATCCGTAGCATCGTCCTCTTGTACCATACCACGTGCATCACAATGACAGCAAAATCAATTGACATCGACAGTATCCTTGCCGCCGTGCCCCATTTGAGTACCGGCCCCGGTGGTGTCGTCGCCGTCGTCAAAGATGGCGCACTACTCGGTCAACGCGCTTGGGGATATGCCGACCTCGACCTACGCATACCAATGACAAGCAAAACACAGTTTCCTATCTGCTCAATTTCCAAGCAGATGGTATGTTTGGCTATGGTCTCGCTCATGCAAGATCCTACACCGGAGATGGCTGAACGCGGTAGCGATGTGGCAAAACAATTTGAAGATGAGCTTCAGAAGCTGCTGCCTAATCTCAAGTGCGGCGGTGAGGACGGAGTCACTGTGCCTGATTTATACAACATGCAGTCGGGCATCCGCGATTACTGGGCAATGTGAGTGGTTGTACTGATGGTAATGTCGAAACTATCGCTGACACAATTGGCTGCAGGACCACTCTCTGGGGCGCTCGTCCCGACGACAAGTTTTCTCTGTTGCACGATGCACCCCAAGCGCTTGATCGGATCAAGAGCTATCACTTTGCTCCTGGTACCGAGTACTCTTACTCTAACGTGAACTTCCATGTGCTCGGCCGAATCCTGGAGAATGTATCCGGATTATCGCTTGCTCAGCTGCTTTCACAGAGAGTTTTTATTCCTGCAGGTATGAAGACGGCCAGTCTCTGTGCGAACACAAACGGTCTACCTTTGCCCATTGTCGGTTACGAGGGAAACACAAAGGTTGGATACTTTGCGGCGACCAACCGAATCGAGTGGGCTGGTGATGCTGGTATTGCGGCCTCGCTCGAAGACATGATTGCCTATGAGATTTACCTGGACAAAAGCCTTTCGGACGATACTAGCTTGTATGCTCAATCTTCCAAAGAGCAAAAGTTCAGAGATGGCACGCCCGCTCGCTATGGATACGGCCTCGCGAGAGTGAAGCTTGCAGGTCTTTCAGGCATTGGACATGGCGGCGGCCTCCGTGGGTTCCGACACTTGAGAGTGCAGTTCCCATCAGAGCGACTTTCGGTGGTGGCTTTCCACAACTTTGAGACACCACCTGGTGCGCCGGTTTTACATATTGTCAAGCAGCTGCTGGGTGCAGAGGAGCCCAAACCCCAGGGCATCGATTATTCTGCCGCGTGGAAGGGGCACTATCTTGACGAGGACATTCAACTCTACATGGGCATTGAGGAGGGCGACAGAGAGAAACCCGGAACCCTCTCGGTCAGCTATGGACCTGGCACTGGAAGCGAAACTGCCAACTTGGTGTCGGACACAGAGGCGAAGACTGATGGCATGAAGCTGAAGCTCGAGGGTGATGTCCTGCATGTGGAACGAATTGACGACAACCGAACTCTGCGGGCCAGGCGTCTGCAGGCTGTCGAAAAGAAGGACTTTGGTCAAAGCTCAAGCGGGGGCGTGGTAGGGGTGTACCGCAGCGAGGAAAGCGATAGTGTGTTTACCGTGTCTGGCGAGCGTGGTTCGCTGTACGGCTCGTTCGACGGCTTCATTGGGCGTGGGCCCATCTGGACCATGCGACAGATTGGCACCGATCATGTATATGCATTGGGTAATCCTCGTGGTCTCGATGCGACGCCGCCTGGTGACTGGACCATTGTTTTCAAGGACGAGAAGGATGGCAAGTGCAGCAAAGTCAGTGTTGGCTGCTGGTTGGCCCGTAAGGTCGAATATACCAGGCAAGTATGAAGAGTCGGATGAGTTCACGAGGTGGCCACGAATGATAATAGACGTAGTTGGAATCATAACTTCATACATTGATGGTTGTAAGGACGTGACGACTATTTACCACTCGATGATCTTCTCGCTCTGCCAGAAGCCGCCCGAGGAGCCGTTGATGTCCTCAAGAGCCAGCATGACGGGGGTTTTTGCGCCCTGGTCTGGAGTCTTGACACCGTTGCCCTTGGTCATGTCTGTGTTGACGTAGCCGGGGCAGCAGGCGTTGATCAGGACCTTGTCGTTCTGAGCGGCAATAGCCTTTGTAAAAGCAGTTGTGCCCGCTTTGCTGACGGCGTATGCGGCAGATGGCCATCCCAGCTCTTTCTCTTTGCCCTCTTGAACGGCCTTTGTGAAGTCTTGCATAAGGGATGTGCAATCGTCGACACCAGACTTGGAGGCGGCGATGAAGGCGTCGCGGAGCTGAGGCGAATACTTGTTGAGCTTGCCGGCCATGGAGCTGACGTTGACGAGGCGACCGCCATCACGGATCAGGGGTAGGATGGACTGCGTCGCTTCGAGGGTGCCGTAGTAGTTTGTGGCCAGAGTCTGTTTGACGACGTCGGCGTTGAAGCCGTCCATGGCAATGCCGGCATTGTTGATCAGGACATCGATACCGTCCGGGTGCTCTTTGCGCAAGAAATCGCGGAAGTCGTGGATGCTAGACTGGTCGCTGACGTCGAACTCGTGGAAGGTGATTGTCGCGTCGCCGCCGTCTCCGGCGAGGACCTTTGCCTGTTTGAGCTGCGGATCGTTCTCGAGAGTCTTGACTGCTTCGGCGCCTCGGGATGCTGATCGTGCACAGAGATAGATGGTGAGAGGACCGTTGCGAAGAGGCGATGACGAATATGTAAGGGCAAGATTGCGCACTGTCTTTCTGTTAGCTGCTACATGATGAGAAGGCAAGAGCGAATGGCAGCGTCAGGCAGCTGCCAAGCTGGACAAGAAGCGATTGGAAACACGTACCGATGGCAATACCAATGCCCTTGTTGGCTCCTGTGACGGCTGCGACTCTAGACTGAACTGCCATGATGACCTTGGGTTGATGTTGATGTCGACGAGAGAACAATCTGTTTGTTTCGATGGAAGCTGTTAAGAAACCAAATATTGACGTCACCATTTCAAGCTGCATTCACCTTTCTGACACGCCGTGGCTTCCATCCAACAACATTTCCATCTGTCTATCGCATATCACAATGTGTCGCAAGTCGCTTGCGGCCTCGCTCAGATACACATGTATCAGTTCACATGCTTTGCGTGCCTATGTCCACATTCTGCCCTGTTGCAACAAAACCCGACGCTGTGTCCGAGGCCATCAATGTACATCCGTCAAGACGATCATCTATATACGTGGGTTCCCTATGTCCGCCTAACTCGATTGTACAGTACAGATCAAGGAGCAATCTCCACTACTGTCCTTCCATCTTCTATTTGACCTTCTTCTCAGCCTTCGCTGCATCACCTGACGCCTTCCAACTCCCTGCATAGTGGTGTCTGACCAGCACGGGACCTCGGTCTGTCGGATATCCGGCCTGCCAGTCTGCAAAAGCATTGTTAGGCATGACGAGCACGTCGCCAACCAGACGTGGCTCCTTGGTATCAGATATCATGCGATCGTCGACAAGCTGATTCATAGCTCCACTGAGTGACTCCAGGATCGCGATCGTCATCTTCTTCGGCCCAGCGATATTCACGACATCCGGAAACACTCAGAGCTCCAGCTGTTCGATCTCGACCTTGTTCTTCTTTGCCACCGCGTAGATGTCTGCAACAGTCGAGTCTACCACATGCATAAGATGCTTGTTCCCAGGCTTCGACGCGATGATCCAGTTTGTGAAATGAGATGCGATTTCTACGCCTTCACCACGAAATTGCATGTCGAACTCGAGTCCGACAATCAGACTGATCGAGTCGATTGCGTTGGCATATTCTGTTGGTAGCCATGTGGTTATCGGCTCCAGGCAAAGCACGTCAATGTCAGCATAGATACCGCCTTTTTCGACCAGCACTAGGTAGCGAAAGAGATCTGCTTTGATGATCGGGATCGGGAGCCGCAGAAAAAGGTCCACGATGTCGGTTCGATTCGCATAGTACTCGCTGACGAAGCTGTCTCCTTGCTCGTCTGTCATCAGAGTGAAAGAGAAAAACGGGTGTTTCTCGCGCCATGAAGCAATGTCACTTGCTTGCTCTTCTGAGATTGGCTTCGGACCAGTGGTTTGCCAGATATGCGGCGGGAAACCATCCACTTCTCCGGGTACTTTGAAGGCAGTGTAGGATGCCGGATCCTCGATCAGGACAGAATACTGCGGCTCTGAGCGCATCCGATAGTCTCCAGGGACTGATTCTGGTACAGGGCGCGGCGATGAGAATGTCTGAAGATGTAGTAGAAGGCTAAACAAGCCCATGAGCCCCATGGCGAGACTGACAGCCACCAAATTCTTGTGCTTCAGCATGATTTTTGCCTGATCTAACAGTAAGTTTCTTGACAACTATAATTTCCAGAGTATTGTAGAACAGCTTGGTTCAGAAAGTGAGGAAAGTTGTTTGCACATCCGCAGAGTCCTCGAGCAGACTGTACTCATATGCGCGAATTCGTGATGAGGCACAGCACACAATCTCCAGTACGGCGTCAATTACCTTAGCTAGGCGCGCGGCCTACCTCAATATGCATAGCGGCTGAGGCCCTGGTCGGTGCCAAAAGCAGTCTTGACCAACGACACATCTTCGCATTCGAGCTAAGCGCCGTGGCTTGTAGATCGCTTGCAGATATCACAATGCATGAATCTCTCAGCTTCCAGCGCCTCTACGCGCTCTGCGCGCTTAACGAGCTTGGAATAGACCTTTGCGAACTATTTCGGACTGCATTCAAATTTTCGATCTCCTTCCAACAACATGCCCATCTGTCTGCACCCTGGACCAAAAGGTAATGACTCGACCTCTGAGTCACCACAAGTATCATGGTCGTGAAATGATTTAAGGAAATTATGAGATGTCGCCCAACGCTGTCTCATTTGATCGCAAACCCACCAGCCGTACACTATCTTGCCACAGAAGACGCTGTTTGGCTCCATCTTGCGCCTCAGCAGCGGGTTGTATCACTGCAGTGCCGTCAAGGTAGACTGGTCGTGTTTGCCGTTCAATCATTTCCTCGTCAAGAGCCGCGTACAATAGATCACCCCCGGATTTGTATGGGGTACGTAGGAATCCGTTTGGACTGAACCATTGTGCGATCCGGGTTATGGGTGGGATTGCATAGTTCATGAGCACTCGAATCGGGAGACTAGCGCTCCTCACAAGACCCGTGCCGCCCATTGTGCCTGGCTCCATGGCTAGTATGGAGATGTTCGATAGCACTGCGTCCTTGTCTAGCTTGCGCTGTAGTTCGTACCTGATGTGTCTCATTAGAGTAATGTTCACCTGCCTGCGGAATGGGACAGCGTGATAAGAGCTTACATGAACATGATTTGGAGCATCTTGCTCATGCCATAACGTCTAACCCCAGCATTGGCTTCATCCCCTGGTTCATCCGCCTCGGGATGTGCAAGTATCGCGGTGTTGCGAAACACCGTCTTATGTTTGTCCTCTGTGATAAAACTCCCGCTGTACGGACCATTCGGGTCGTGAGCATTGCTCGAGACGAGGACTATACGGCCAGAGGTTTTGTCCATGGAGCCCAATAGCAACAGAATCAACAAAAAGTTGGCAAGGTAGTTCGAGGCAAAATTAGCCTCCATGCCGTCAACCGTGAATTGTTGCCCTTTAGCCTGCCATACTGTCGCGTTGATAAGTATAGCACGTATCGGCGGCAACGCACCTGAAGCGATGCGAACTTTGACAGACTCGGCGAACTTGCGAACATTGTCCAATGCATTCAAATCCAGCGATTCAACGTTGTGATGGTGTGCATCAGGAGCTGATGCGAGTAGCTGCATAAGTTCCGGACTAGCAGAAGGATCGCGAGTTGTGTATAGACCATAGTAGTCTGCCGACTGGTCCGACTCAAGTAGTTGCTGTATGAACCCGCGACCCAAGCCGCCGCTGGCGCCCGTGAGTATGATGGTACCTGATAAATCCTTCATGCTCTCTCGCTACCGATGACGTGTAAGTTGTCGACTCTGATTTATGCGTGGGAGGGAAGGCAAAGCTATTTGAGGCAGACGAGACAGTCGACGGTCGTGCAATTGTGACCGTTGTTGGGCGTCTCGAACCGCCGGAGCAACGACTTCCGTGCTCCCGAGTATGCTCCCGGGATCCGAATCTTGGCACCGAGCATAGTTGTAGGCGGCAGTAGAGACATGTTGATGATTTAATGTAGATTGGAGAAATTATCTCTGTGTCCCATACTAGGGAAGCGCTATATACCGACGCAGCATTTTCGAGCATATGATAAGATCTTCGATCTAGAGATCTCACACATCAAGGACTCGTCGAAGGATCGATCTACCGTAGCTACATGCTCTGACAGAGACACCGTTCCGATCATGACACCGATGGGAATTTACGAATTCCCTGCCTATATTGCTGCGGGATGATGTGCCTACGTCTCTATCTGATTAGTCCCATACTCCGCGGACCTCGTGAAACCATGTCACGAAGGATTCGGCCTGCGAAGCTTGTCTTAGACATCCTCCGGAAATACGGCCAATAATGATCACTCACAAAGTTGGCTCGACGAACTTCCCTCCATTCCTCACTATCATTACCATCTTCAAATTAACATCCAGGACCGCTTCTTTCTGACAAAACCTCCATTCAGTCATCCGAAGATGTTGACCTTCGCAGCATGCTCCTCGCTGCTAGTCTCCTTGGCCGCTGCTGCCGCCATCAGGGATGCACAGCAGCCTCTGTTGGAGGTCGCTGCTGTCCAAATGATCGACCTCAAGAACCAGACTGCATTCAAACGACTCGCTATCGAAGACATGAGCAATGCCAAGTTTCGTGTCCACCATCATGCTGTCAAGGCACTACTCGGCGACCAATCCTACATTACACTCCGCAAGGCTGAAGTTCAACAGAGAGAAGCTGAAATCTGGACTTACCTCTGGAACTACGATTTGGACTGTGACTCTTGGCAGGATGAAGAGGACGACGAAGATAAATATCAAAGCCAACCAAGAATTTGGATGTCAGACGGCCGTGTGTTCGAAGCTGATCCGGCCCTCGTACCCCAGGACGTCATTAACACCCTCCACAACTTGACTGAGAGCGAACGGGAATATCGTAGAGAGCGGAGACACCAGCAATACTGCGAGGTTCAACAAAACAAAACCGCCCAAGAAGAATCTTCCGAGGAGAGTGGTCTCGAGCTCATCACAAAAGGATCTGGTCCAGAGTGGAAGGCCAAGGTTCCTGAAGAATACTTGCGATACCTGATCTCTGAAAGTACCCTTGAGGAGGAGGACAGGATATGGCAGGAAGTATGGAAAGCTAAGGAGGAGAAGAAGAAACAGGAGATCCTCGCTGGAAGACGATCGGTGAGAGACATGAAGTTGCCTAACCTGTCAAAGTGTGTAAAGTATGATGTGCAAGCCTGGGATGGAGATTATTAGACACTGTGCGAATCACTGTCTTGTTCAGCAGCAGTCATAGCCCAAATCGCTCTCCTCGAGTGACTGACAATGTTATCAATGACCCGTCCTCCCCTCTCCTCGAGCTCCAGCGCCTCCACGAATTGCTGTTTCCAGAACATTCATCTTTCGACACTGTAACCGTCGTCCCCAGTCCATGTAGGCTTGCTACCGTCGCTGCCGCCAAGCCATTCTTTCCAGATCTTTTCACCATCATAACCTTCTTTAGATTTGCAAAACGCCCAGATGACAGGAGTGGCGTGGAGTAACCATTGAGCGGCTGCAGGAACATAAATTCCTGCTCGACGAATTTGCGCTGCTGATTCGATGCTGACTTCCAAGCCATCTCGGATTGTTGTCAAAGCCAATTGATTGAGCCTTCGAGACACCTTTGAGGAAAGATCTGGATCGATCCCATCGAGTAACAGCGCACCAAAGCGATTGGCGACTTCAAACTGTCTTGCTTGTTCCGACCACGATATCTGGGTTCGTCCTTCATCGATACTCTCGACGGTATGCACATCTACATATTGCGTTAGTACAGAGTATGGATGAAGTAAATTGATTGAACTCACTCAATGCGTATTCCATACCAGAAGCTGAACTCGGGAATGTCATGCCAGTATTGCCGGCCATTACACTCAACAACCTTGCCATGAACCACGACATCGGGCAAGCGTGTAATATGTACAAGAGTCTCGGCAAGCCTCTCAAGGTTGCGATCTGTGGTCAGTGGATGTAAGATCGCAAGACAGATCAGCTTCCACAGCGACCACAAGTCGGTCTTGCCGGCGAGAAGACGGTTTTCGTAGCTTGAGGCCACCTCATTGGCTGCCAGCTCGGGTGTGGCGTTATCGTCCAGCAGATTTTGGAATGAGTTTATTGCGCACTGGTCCTCGAAATTTTGCCAGTTCGAGCCAGCCTGTGAGCTTTCCCTCAAGGACAAGGCCATTGTCGAGGAACTTTTGCAGATTATCGGCGTGGAAAATCAAGTGGAAGAGGTCGCAAATAAGACAGTGAGCCACTACGTCATGGCAATGTGTTGAGTAGAATTCGCCGAAAGACCGTGTACCATGGTGACGATGCCAACTCTTACCATACGACTTAAGCATAGACTACAGGGTGACAGTGTTCATATTTTTATTACCTGGTCAAGGCATGTGAGATACCCACTCATCTGGATCACTGGCGGCCGTGACGCTCTTGGCAGACTGGACGCAAGTCAGCTTGCAACAGCTCTGACGAAACGCAGCGAGCTTGCGTCCTACGTCCGTACGTCCTCAACCGATTGAGTGCGAGCACCTCCCATAAGTAACGTATTGAGTAAGTAGTCCCATTAATTGGCGAAAGATCACAATTCAACGAAGAGCATGGATCGGATAGAGAGCAACGTCTACCTGCAGCAACAAATACACAAGGATTATGGCTTCGAGCAGATGAGCAGATTCAGCTGCACTTCAATGTGATGTCTATACAGACGTACCCCGAGACCCCCAAGTCACGCAAGACTGGCAAGGTACCTCCCATCGCTCTCTACAGGTTCCGATATCATCTCAGACATTATTGCCGACTTTTACACGAATAACACCACAGCCTGGAATACTATCGCTAACGCTCAAGAAAGTTCTTGGATGATGTGATATAATATATCCATCTGATGGTTCCCAACACGGTGTCTGCGACTCCCAACCACGCGACCTCATCCTCCTGCCCGATCCACACGGTCAATGTATTCAGAGTCAGAGCCATCGTCGGATTTATGCCGTGCTTACCTCGGCGGAGCACTGGTCATATGCAGTTCCAACGCAACGAATATTCGAATTATCAAGTGACTGATTTCGACTACTCGGGAGAAGTGAGAAAGCAAACTACTTTGTACAAACCCACAGTGAAAATTCCAGACTTCGGAGTGGAACAGACGTACATCCTCTGGTAACAAATGTTTAGTTTATGGACATCATCTAGAGATAAGACTAGCTAAAACCGACAGTGGTGGGCTGATGCCGATGATACTGTGCAAGGGCTGTCCCCAAGGCAAGTACACTGTAAAAACTCCCATTCCCCAAGGCCCGCAGACTCGATCCAGCAAGGACCAAAGTCAGAGTGTCTCAATTATGACGAACAAAACCCATAGATACCAGCAAATTCACTCACGACTGTGATGTTACACTAGTAGGCTAGCGGCACATCCAGCAACTTGTGCTCTCAAGATCAACGATCCATGGACGATTTTATCAGTCGTGCTGAGTAGGAACGTACTATAAGTACATGTATGTCGGTCTCAATGTTGACTGGAGCTACCAATGCCCAAGACTTTCGACATGCACTTCGTTTCTTTACTCTTCGTTACTGCCCTTGCAGCTGGTCAGGCCACTGCTCACCCTGTGCTCGACAGCGATCTGGTCGGTTCTGCAACTAACCATGTTTTTGAGTTGTCAAAACGAGCACAGATCGTGCCGGTCACTTGCCGTTGTCAGTTTTCCAATCCTAAGGTCATTTCGAAGTCTACTGACGAATATGAAAGTCGAAACCGATTCTATGCTATACGAGGTCGCAGACATCAAAAGATATGTCAATGCCGCCAAGTCGGTAATCAAAAACGGAGGCGGTCCTGGGAGCGGTATGATTTGGCGGAAAAAAGCCTGTCACTTTCAGCTAATTTGTGGTAGTCAATGGTTATCCCAAGGTCTATGGCTCGAACGACCAACAAGTCGTGAAAAATCTGCCCCAGGAATGTAGATATGTGACACTCTACGAGTGGCCTATCACTGCTGAAGCCTCATACACTGGAGGTGACCAAGGCCTTGACCGTGTGCTCGTCAGCGAGATACCTAATGGCAAAACGGTCACCCGCACGTACTGTGAAACCATAACTCATCGCGGATCGCCAAAGGCCGACAACAGCTTCCGCAGGTGCTTGTGATACTACCGGCCCTATCTTCATGGAGGAAGCGACGACTAGTGGCAAAAAAACTTGTCATCTGGTGGACTGAAAAAAAAAGGGAACCCTGGAGGTATAGCTTGCATCTGTCTGGACTCATACCTCATCGGACTAGACGACGTTCGTAGTCTTCTATCGATCCCTCTTATGACTCCTTCTTGAAACGACCTTTCTAAGTATCAGCAATTGACCCAGGCGGCAGGACCCATATAAGTGTGTGAGAGACAGATCTGCCGGAAACAGCCAGATTTGGCTAAGAGTCAGCCAATGTTACGACTGTTCTACTCCTTCGTTACCACTTTGAATCATGTGCAGCGTTGCCAGACGAGATGTTCCGTTTTCCGACTGAGAGACATACCCACACACTGAGCCTGACGCATGCTTTGCGCCCAATCAGCTACATCAGCTACGTCAGCTGCCGCTGAGCGGATGTCCACCTTTACAGCTTCAATCGTCATGTCCAAAAAAAAAACGTGCTTGCATCGGCTTTGGTCATATCAATCATCACGTAGGTAAATCGATAGCCACCGTCGTTCCGAATGATTGATAGACTCAGTACAGCGTCTTCGATGATTTCCCAAGAAAGACTCGATGATGACTTGCACTTCCGGACAAAGAGACTCAACAGCAAACATGAGACGGTCATGCTGTGTGTTATGTTCCAGGATCCGTACTGTGCCATGGAATTGCAGAGACCTCTCACATCAGAGGTCAGAGATAAGCATCGATCAAGCGTCACGCAAGTGAGATTGGAGCCAGTACTCCGTGCATCGGATTACGATTTCGGAAGCAGTGTCCGCAGCTTCTGTCTCTACAAGTCCTACTGTCTTTTGTATTTGCGTTTTGTGTAAGGCATCCACCGTGAGCTCATGGTACTATCTGCAACTCACCAGCTATACTCTTGTATCAGAAGTAGGAATCTGGATAAGTGAGTATGATGTAGACAGATCTTGAGACAGGTAGGCACCATGTCAAGATTTACACATGAAGTTGTGGCTGGAATCTAATTTTACTCATCTGCACAAGCATACTAAGATTGGCAGTGTGATATATATCGATAGGACCAGGTTCACGTAGTATGTAGGTGACGAGAGCCTATGACAGAGGCACTTGACGGCCGACGCCGAGAACTATGCTTAGTCACAATATTACCGACAATCTTCTCCATGACATGATATCTCCGCGTGAACGCTGCTTGTGAGGTTCTGTAGACATAGGTACTAGCCAGTATTCCACTACGCCTGTTCTTGCTGTAATTTTTCCTTCAAATACTTCGTCCTCTCTACCTGCCGTATCGAATGATGCTCCGACTCGACCCAAGCCGTGAAGTCGTCCACTAAGGTCGCGAAAGGACCATTGTCGTCGAGTAGTTCATTTGTCTGCGTTCCAGCGTTCAAAGCATAGAGCTGAGGTGCAGCTTTTTGGAGAGAGAGTGCAGCATTTTGAACTCCTTCGTCCCTATAGAGCAGGACTGTTAGTATTGCCTCTTCGTTGAACAGTCAATATCTCAGTACCTACCATGTATATCTATCCTGAGGCTCGACAAATTGATGTACCCAAAGCGACTCTAGCATTGGGTACAGAGGACTATCGCCCGTGTGAGACTCGATAAGCATTGTGCTATCGAATTGTCCACGAAGACCAAGCGCTCTGATGCTCTTACAGATCTCCCCAACTTGTATATATAGTTGAGCGGTGTTCGAGACCGCGGCATTGATCCAGAACGTGCTCAGTCGCGGGAGTGCTTGGAAGAATGACACGAACTCATTTGTGGTGATCGATGATAGATCAACCTGCGAGAAGCCAAAACCGTCCCACGAAGAGATTGTCATGCTGCGTAGGTCCTCCAATCTGCCCAATCTCGGTGACGTGAAACTGGCCAACGCCATCGCAGATACTGTGGTAGATGCAGACGACCAGCAAAAGACCGCCTTTGATGAAGTTGGCCTGGACACTGAAAAGCTCAAGCGGTCGTATGCTTGGATGGGCGAAGGCGGGTGTCGGGCAGAAGTCCTCGGGTAGCAGTAGCTCTTGGTCGAAGTCATCTGCACGCAAATTGTCGAGACTGTACCTGTCCGAGATATCCCTGACGTGCAGATGTGCCTCTCCCTTGTTATGACATCGCATCCCGCCCTGCGTATCGCCGGGACGAGATCGAGGCGGCTGCGTGCAGTTCCCGGCAAGATCAGGAAATGTATCGATTGTGGCTTGCATCCCTGCGCGCAGAGTGGTCGTGATCCCGGAACGATTAGAGTGTGTAGAGAGCGGGAAGATGAGGATTCGGGGCGACCAGTTGTATACAGCTATCCGATCGAGAGGAGACAGTCTCGTGTGAAACTCGGGACCGACAAAAGTGTAGTGCTCGCTCTGGTCAGCCATGATTTATATCGCAAAGTTTGTATCTGAACGAAAAGATATGATGCGACTTCACAGCGAAGGTATACGCAGCTGTGATTCTGGAGAAGCTTGGTGCTCGACGTGAGGTATAAAGTCAGGGTGAAAAAACTTCGGACGTCTGCTGACTGATGTGTACTCGAGTAAGCGCCTTGCATCCTTCGCTTTGATATGAGCGGGGTTTAGATCGGAGGTCCAGAGCGTGGACCCCAGTTTCTGTGTAACATCTCCGCGTGATCGACCATGCATGCATATTGCCGCCTGACGTGCTTACGTTCACGACAAACGATGCGTAGCGAATGACGGATGCTGTATGAAGACTATCATGGGATTAAAGCTCACAAGTCCAAGCCGAGATGTCTCTGAAAGCAAGTAGACATGACACATCGCCGCGATTACTGACTGCAAGCCGTAGAGTAGGAAATTGCAAAGATATGGCAGGACATATTGAGCGCCCATCACCACCGTGTTGATCTCCTCATCCATCTACAAATCCATCTTCATCACAATACTGTAGACAACAGTAGCCCTGAGTACATCTGACAAAGTTCTGTCGAGGTCGGTACATTGATATTAGTCAAGACGAGATGTAGTCCTTGGGGATGTCATAGCCCATCTTTATACTGAGTCACGTATGAGACAGACATATATGGAAGACCTTGTGTGCACGGAAACGAAGATGAACTGTACTGTGAAGTTTGGGTCCAGTTGTGCGGCGCTCGACTCGGGTGGTTTTGGAACATGCCACTTGCTATAGTCCTCGTTTTTGCTATAGTACCCTCAATGCTGGCCGCAGCTTCCGCCACGGTAACGAGCTTGGAAGCATTGGACATCGTATAGGGTCTGCTCAGTCGTGTTTCCCCGGTAATGATGTGCGATAGTGGTCGCAGTCTGATTATAGTAGAAACAGAGATTGTGATCTGGGTCCGTTGAGAAGGACGAACAGTCTGGATCAAGCATGCAACTCTGCGCACAATCGTTAACTGAGTAGCCGCGAAAGACTTCACTGCCGTAGCTTGCCACTTGGGCATTTGCAGAAGACAAGCCAAGCTGACCACACGATGATCCAGATGGTGGTGAGTCTGACAGAGTGTTGCACTCGAGTGCTACTAGAGTGTCCGAGCATGTAAAGCAATTAGCATCGCGATACCAAAGTCGCGGAAAGTCGTAAGACGTCTGAAGGGGCTCAATGTAATCCTGGGTAGATGCATCGTACAGCGTACACTCGGTTTGCGAATCGTCTAATGACCAGCTTAGGCATGCGTCTGTATCCAGGCATAGTTGTATACAGTTCCCTTGGTACGGGTAGACCTCATGAACGCTCAGAACATATGACTGTGAGGGACGGTTTTGACTAGGTGCGCTCGAGCTGCAATCATTATTGGTGACGTTGAAGTCAAGATAGCCATAGCCTCCAGGATAACGAGGGGGAAGCGGCTTACAATGATGACTGGCGAGGATGCTAGATGAAGTCGAGGAAGGTTGTTCGGAGGTAGATGTCGACAGTGTTTTCGTGCTAGAGGATGAAGCTCTAGAAATGCTCGATGATGAAGATTTGACCCCACTCGTCGAGCCTATTGTGGTGCTTGACGGGTTCTTCTTGGTGCTTGTAGAAGCTGTCCTGCTGCTCGAGGGTGTCGCCTTGCTGACGCTTGTTGAGCTTTTCTTAGAACTCGTACTCAGTGTTCTTTTGGTGCTTGTTGTGTATGTCGTAATGCTTGTTGAGCGTGGGATGGTAGCTGACGAGATCTTCTTGGTACTTGTCGAGATTCTGCTTGTGCTGCTCGTGCTCTTCTGAAAGCTTGTCGGGGGCTTGATGACAATCGTCGAAGCCTTTTTCGTGCTAGTTGGAGTTTTGCTAGTAGTCGTCAAGCCCTTCGTAGCACTTGCCGATTGCTTTCTGGTTGATGTCAAAGTCTTCTTGGTAGTCAACGAATTCATCTTTCCTCCAACGCATCGGTAGAGCTTGATCAGGTCCTGCGTGGCATATTTCCGGAAAGGAGAAGAAGTTCGTGGACTGGATCGGAAAGATTAGCAACTTGTTTGAGCTCACATAGCCGAACGCCAATACTTACTAGGCATTGTAGAAGACGCAAAAATGCCAGGGCTCGGTGAATTGCAGACTCATCTCTTTTCGGCAAGCATCGCTCGTGGTGGAGCGCTTCGCGAGAGGGGAAGAGTCAATGGAAGGCGTGCGCTTGTGCTTTGTGGGCCTAGCACTCGATCTAGGAGCGATACATGTACAGAGGTTGTTGACTTCGGATACCGTGAACTCGAGGAACGGTGTGCGTGTACGGGTGCTATGATCGTGTGTTAGGAAACAGTGAAGCAAGCAGTAAGAGGTGAACGATCGATACTCTTCTTGCCACCACTTGCAAAAGTGGACGGGGTCAATCACTGTGCGTCTGACGATGGTGAGGTCTCTGGTGGTGCAGCGTTGAATGAGACGATCCTCGATGGGGGTGGCTGATTCACTCGGAGCAAGTGCAAGAAAGTGCAAGAGTGAAGTACAGGTATCCACAGAAATGAGACCACATCTTGCAGACTGCCACGCGAGAGGCAAGGACATAGTCGAAATAGAACGGCCTGCGGCGTGATTTTGTACTTTTACGTACATGTTCTTAGACTCGTACTTCGGTATTCCTCAGTCAGCCACAACAGTATCCTGATGAGGTTCAAATGAGACAGATTGTTCCTCAACGGTCAGAAGTCTGCAACGGCGGTGGGAATACAACACGAGTCAGAGACTATAGGAGAGAGGTTGTCATAAGCTTCAACAATGCCGGGCATCAGTATCAGATCAGACTGTGGGCTCTACAGAGACACAGGGCGTCAAGACGACTGGAGAGACGATTGCCATGGCATGGTGACATGTGAGGCCGACTGGAGACGTATACTATTGCTTGCTTCCGGCTAACGGTCAGGGTCGAGAGCCCTGGGTCAAACGTCTCGGCGTCCCCGGAGTGCTGAGAAGTTGTGAGTCGAGACTTTTTCTGTATAGATTGCAGTGGTGTGAAGACTCTAGCAGAGAAAATAGAGGTCAGATGTAGGTCCACGATTTGTAGAGCACAAGTGGAAAGAGGTTAAGCATCGTAGAAGTTAGTAGTCGAGGTCTTGGCTGGGCGGAGACGGTGACGGAGCGCAGAGTCGGCGTGTGCTTCTGCGTTTCCTCATCAGACATGTTTTGATCTTTCTTCATCTCTGCTTTTATCACGCGACTCAAATGATAGATCTTGAGCACTGGATGTGCGCCGGAATCACCACGAACGACTCAGGTCATGCCGCTGTCAAGGTCAAAGCTGGCCGTCCTTGGTTGAGAGTTTCGTCGGCGTCAACATTTGCAGAAGCGATGATGTAACCGCTTGCTAAACTTCCGACTCTCAAACAAACATATCTCGACGATTCTCTTGGATGCTCACACCATTATGGATTTGCTCGCCTCGTCGTCAATCAACAATCATCAGCCTGTCTGAATGGCATACGTTTTCTTGGCCGCATGCGCCGCCGTCGCCCTCTGGATTGCGCACGGCGTGTACAAGATATTTGTTTATCCCCTCTTCAGTCCATACCGCCATCTACCCACACCCAATCAAGGCACAATCTGGAAGAGGCTGCTCACTGAGCCTGACACGTCCGACTTCCTCAAATGGGCCGGCCAAGTGCCCAATGACGGCTTGATCCGCTACTTTGGCATCCTCAACGACGAGCGCCTCCATGTCACCCACACAAAAGGACTTGTACAGCTTCTGCAGAAGGATGCATACCTCTACAAGAAGCCGCGCGCTCAGGGTCAGCTCATCAAGTTTCTCGCTGGGGATAACGTCGTCATCTCGGAAGGCTACAATCACAAGGTCTGCGACAATTGCTTCGCACTCGTTGGCGTACCGTACTGACCGTCTCAGACTGCCCGTAAAGGCCTACAACCCGCCTTCAGTCCCGCTCGAAAGCCTCATTGGTACCGACTCTTCTCTTCCACCGCTGCAGATTTGATCCAAGCTATCCACGACCAGAACACTTGCCCGTCATCTTCCGGTACCGACCGATCGCCCATCAACCTCAGCCGCATGCTCAGCCAGATGGGTCTGGATACGGTTGGAAAAGATTGCGTCGGAACAGACTTTGATTCGCTCAAGTCGCCAAAGGATAACAAGACACTGGGCTACCTCAAGCTCTTCAACACCAGCGCCAATGCCCACTTGCTCGAGGTCATCATGCATCTCGTGCCTTTTTGGCTGCTCGAAGCCCTTCCCATCAAGGCAGTGCAGTACGCTCGTAGGACGACGGGCCAAGTACGGGAGACTGTTCAACATGAAGCAGTCGAGAACATGTCGGCCCAAGATGATGGACAAGAGAAAGAAGAAACCGACGACAAGAACATGTTGGATTGTATGAGGCGAGACCTCTTGACGCCTGAACAAGTCGTCAACAACGCTCTCACCATGATTACTGCCGGACACGAAGAGATTGGCACCGCCTTGACCTGGGTCGTCTACTTTCTGATCCGCTACCCTGAAGTGCAAACTCGCCTCCGGGAGAACATCACCTCGGTGCTTGGTAATTTGAACGATTGGAAAAACCAAGGTTTCACCGAAGACGACTTCAACAAGATACCCTACTTGCGCGCCGTCATCAACGAAAGTTTGCGCCTCCGGCCAAACGTCCCCGTCATCTGGCGCGAATCCACGACTGCAACCACTCTTCTCGGTACTGCCGTTGCTCGCCACGGGACTGTCATAACAGCATCGACTTGGGCAATGAACAGAAACGTCGACGAATGGGGTGCAGATGCTTCCGAGTTCAAGCCTGACCGATGGCTGGATGATGCGACCGGAGGAGCAAAGTCGGCTTTCTCTTTCATGTCTTTTGGTCAAGGCCCTCGCAAGTGCATTGGCGAACTTTACGCCAGGACTCAGATGGAATGTGTTCTCGCTGGCTTGATTGATACATTCATCTTTTCCAGCGCCCATGAGCTGGAGGATGTCACTGCCAGTCAGGGAATGATTACAGTCAAAGTCTGGCAAGGCTTGAGGGTGTTTGCTCGTCGTGTCAATAAATAATATAATGTAGACAATACACATTCGAGGGTTCAACTTCTACTGTACACCCGATCTGTCTTGGAGACTATTGATCATGGTGACACAAGCCATCGAGCCTCGATCCCCGACAATTCATGCGTGGCGACCATCAGCAGCAATACGTCAAGTAGACTTTTAGTGCTCTCAGCTCATCACCCTCTCGTCCCACCCTTGGCGTCGTATAGCTTGTAGCTCATGGAATAACTTGGGTTACGCCTGCTGACACTATACAATTGCTCCTTCAAAATGTAGACAAGCAAAGGAAATTTAAAGCGATATAACAGCTGGATGATGGATCACCTGCTGCAGTACGATGAGCACTGGCATACTCGGTCCTATGCTACATACGATCGAGCATTGGTTCCGCGATCGGTATCACGGCAAAGATTGTCCCGCACGTCGAGAAACTTCGACAAGATGTTTGAAGGATTCATTGCGTTTGGCACGTCGGCATGCTCGCATAAATGCTCTGGCTCATATGGCTCGAGTAGTCTTTGCTTCTTTGGTCCCACGGAGCTCGCTGGGACTTGCCTGTTCGAGTCTTTATTCTTGGCTAAAGCTTAATTTAAGCTTTCATCTACGTCGCCATCACGGACCGAGGAACTTGACCTTGACCTCGACCTCCGCTGTAAATCATGGCGCTAATTTTACATATAGACCCTTTAGTGAACCTGTCGCGTGTACCTTATCACCTAATTAGCTAAGGATCAGTGCAAATAATCGGGTCGAGACGTGGCCATAGCGAAGAAGGTTCCTAGATAGCCACTTAGTCTATAAAGAGTCGTAGCGTAATTAGTAAGCACCGTATTAACACTATAGCTAGCTTACGTTATTAGTAGTTAAATCGAGATAGTAGACTAGTAAGCTATAATGCTACGATATCTAGACTCTATTAGATCTTATATAGTAGAAGCTTATTACTACCTAATTAATGCCTTAAGATCGAGCTTACTCTAGGCTTTACATAACCGTAGTAGCTTTATATAACACGTTATACTATATATTAACTCGAGCATCTATAAATCCTATACCTTCCCTATCCCGATCTATAAGATAGCGGAATCTGCCCCTCTCTATATACTCTTATAAGATATAGGCCGGTAAGTCTATATTATTCTTAATCTAATACTAGAAGATAGAGGGTTAGAGTCGAACCCTTTAAAACCCTACATAAAATTAAGGTTTAGGGTTATAACTTTAACCCGAACCCTTTACTCTATAAAAGCCGAACCCTTTACTTTTATAAACTCGGAATCGGCTTAAGTTAGCACTATATAGTTCTTAAATATATATCCGTCTATATATAAAGTTTTATTCATTTTCTTATAGAAATGGTTCCCTTACTATATAGTAATAATTACGCTAAAGACGCACCTTACGATAGATCTAAGAGCTTCCCTATACTAAACCCTAGTAACTAACTATACGTATATTAATAAAGCCTAATAGCATAGAAGTATATTAACGCGCTATTAATCTATAACGTATCTATCTAGTAATAGTAGATATAAGATTATATCGCGTTTACTATTTCTTAGTTTACCGATCTATTATATATATAGATTTCGACTATCTTCTTTAGGTCGATAATAAACATAAAATCCTTATATATATGCTATACTAGTACGTAATAGTACCTTCGTAGCTAACGACATATCTATAAACGCACTACTTACGTCTTACTATAGATTAACGTCGCGATTATATTATAAAAGTTAAAGGGTGCTCTACTCTAGCTAATAATTACGAAGCTATTATATATCTAACCTTAACGGATCCTCCTATCCTGTTCCTTCTAGTCTACTTTAATAGGCTTAGATGTAATATACTAAACTAGGAAAACATCGCTTACTCTTATATATATCGTAATTTAAGTTAGATATAAAAGTACTATAAAGACGAATATAGATAGGTAAATAAGTAGAAGTAGGAAGGGGATACGCGTATAAAATGCCTCTATTTAACGAATAAGATCTAGACTACTAATTATGTCTACTAGCGCTTTTTTAAGGTTAATAGCTAGCAAAAGTACTTCGAGGTAGTAAAATAGGATAGAGCTATAGGTCTAGAGATATAAACACCCTAGAAGTAGGACTTTTTCTATATATTAGAGGACGATATCTAATAAGTATAGTAAGATGCTACTAACGACGTTAACTAAGTGTATAGGTTCTATAATTACGTCTCTACCGTAGTTTCCTAGTTAAGAGAGATAGGTATTCCCGAACATATATAAAGTCTTTAGAAGGACAAAATCTAAATAGTAATTACTATAAATCTACTAGAAGATAAGAGCGGTCTTTATACGATTATTAACGCTATACGATTACTACTATAAGATGCTTATTAGCTATACTTCGACAGACCTAACTATATATTAACCTACTAATGTCGAGTCGTCCTTAGTCGCTTCTAATTATTATAAAGTTAAACTATAAGGTAAGACTAGACCGTTCGATCTATATAAAGGGCTAAAAAGTCTTAAGACATACTTTAGGATAGCGTATTAGTCTATATCGTACTTTAGTAGAGTTACCGCTCCTAATAAGTACTACTTTAGTATAGTAACTAAAGATAGCGATAACATATAGAGACCTAAAGACATTATTAAGGTAATAGACGAGTAACTAGTAGTATAGTAGGATATATAGCAGATCGTTTAGCAAATAAGAATAAGCCCTACTAAAGAAGATAAGTATATAGTTAATAATATAGAGGATAGAGAGAAGCTAAAGGATCGACTCCTAAAGCTTTAGATGCTTCTTATCTACTATATAATAGGCGCTCGCTAATATAAATTACCGTTATTAAGCTTCTATGCTATACTAAGTATTAAGCTGTTAATATAAAGCTAGATAGAACCTAGCAACTTTAATAGTAGTCTCTTAGCTATTATATAGGTTATGTAACTACTAATCTTCTATAATAGTATATCGAAAGAGTACTAAGGCTATAGGAAGACGCTTAAGCTTATAAAAGCCTACTATAACTAGTACTTATAATAGACCGTTAAGATACTAATAGGAGAGATTCTTAGGTAGCGTCTATTGCTATTTAAGGTGTTAGGTGCTAGTGTTAGCACTTATAAAGCGTCTTAGGACGAGAGTAAAGAGGTCCTAACCTATAAGGATATAGAGCTATATATAGATTAGATTCCATTCTTACTTATATCTAAGTATTAGGGATACTACTAGCTCCTTTATAACGATCTAATACTAGGCCTTAAGGATCTTCGCTAAATAAGCCCTTACTTCCTTAAGGATAATATTAACGTCGATACTATCTAGTAGAACTTTACCTAGCATAGGGATAATATAAACACCCTTAATAGCATAGAACGTGCTTTAGTAAAAGCTATCGAATAGTCTAAATAACTATATCGAATCTTCCTTATTTAGGATAGTTAGTTATCTAGCAGATAGGCGTAGAGGGAGAGCGCGATAGCTAGTTACGAAGCTATAGTGTAAGAGTTTCTTAAGCGACTAAGCGTCCTTATATACATTAGCGGTAGATAGCCTATCTATAAGAGTAAGTTTTTCTTAATAACATATTATAATATATAGTAGCGACGCTTAATTGTTATTCGCTTTAACTGTATAATAGTCTATATCTAGTACTATAAAGGCTAATAGTAAATAGGAAACTATAAGGATAACGTTTACTTCCTTACTTAGCTAATTATAAAGTTATTACTCGACTATATCGTCTATATGCTACTACTATAGGAGAGGTTCCTACGGTAGACCTCGCTAGGATTATTGCTTTCGCCGTACCTTTAGAAAAAGGATAGAAAGGTATAGCTAGAAGGTCGTCTTAGTCGCTACCTAGAAGAGGTAAGCGCTTAAGCGTATATGCTACGCCTTTACGTTACTAACTAGAGACAAATCTTAGTAGCTATTATAAAGATAAAGTTTAGTAGCTAGATTAAATACTTCGATCCTAACGAAGGCG
>SWBH01000050.1:0-27200 GCA_024195465.1 Aureobasidium sp. EXF-8845 | reverse complement strand
CCTTGACAACTACTTGTCTGGTCATGTCTCGAAGATACCTGTCAGGACCTCTGACATCAAGTACGAACAACATCCAACACTCAAATCCAAACAGCAAACTCCTACTCCCGTCACCCGACAACTATCTTCGACCATGCCAGGTCCAGCGCTACCTGAAACACCTTTATCGACCACGACAACACAGCAGTTCACTTATCCCACATCTCCCGGACCTGCTCCTCCACCTACAACCCAATCTCCAACCCAGCCTCTTTACGGCCCTGGCAACCCACCTTACCCAACAGAGCCATCTCAGTCATACAACAGCGCACCATACCCTCCTAGCTCTGGCGCGCCTCGTGGCTTCTCCTCCTCAACGCAAGGCACCAGCGCGCCTTACTCACCCGCAACACCAGGCGGTATGGGCGTTCAGCAGAGCTTTCCTTCACAGGCTCGTGCCGCATCACCTGGGCCCACTGCAACTGCGCTGCCTCCTCCTCTCAAGCCTGTCTTCGGTGTCAGTCTCGAGGATCTATACAACAGAGATCAGACGGCTGTTCCCATGATCGTCTATCAGTGTATGCAGGCGGTTGATCTTTTCGGCCTCGATGTCGAAGGCATCTATCGTGTCAGTGGTACAGCCAGCCATGTCCAACAGATCAAGGCTCTCTTTGACCACGGTATGTGAACCTATTCATGCCTACTGGACCAGTTTCTAACAATCCTGCAGACTCCCAAGTTGTCGACTTCCGTAACCCAGCATCCTTCTACCACGATGTCAACAGTGTAGCTGGTCTCCTCAAACAATTCTTCCGCGAGCTCCCCGACCCTCTCCTAACACGCCGTTCATACAACAACTTCATAGATGCCGCCCGCCTCGACGACGCTACCATACGTCGCGATGCTGTTCATTCAGTTATCAACGAACTTCCTGATCCCAACTACGCCACCCTCCGAGCTCTGGTCCTCCATCTCAATCGCGTCCAAGAGCATTACGGGAAGAACCGCATGTCGACTTCGAACCTCGCTATCTGTTTCGCACCATCCTTGATGGGCTCACATACAGGCCCCCAGATTGCAGATGCCAGTCTGCAAGCGAGGGTCCTCGATACAATATTGACCAACACATATCAAATCTTCGACGAGGATTGAGCTGGTCAGAGTTAATGAGACGCTGATTACGTTGATGATGATGGATTGGGGTATTCATTTGTACATGGCGTTGGATGTCTCTATTAGCGACCGAATGTTTCTTGCTTTTCCCAAGATACCTTCGTCTTTTCTTCGCGACCAGTAAAATAGCATTTCCTGCTTGCCATCTCCATTCTGTGCCTTTCTTCGAACACTGGATCTGGCAATTGCTCGCTTACTCGATCGTTCCTTGACATCTCTGCTCGAGGATATTCTTTCATAAATTTTGAAGAGATTAGAACAGATCGTCGTTTATTTACCTTGATCCAAATCTCGTCTTCACACCCAGATGAGTCGAAGCTATCAGAAGGCACACTACTCTCTGGACGACCGGCATGTCCATTGAGAGTCGATATTTCTCCGGCTCTCTCTGGTCATGTCTCTGATTTGAACAGCATCGTGCATTTCTGACTATCGACAGTATGGCTGGACGTCACTATGAGAGAGAGACTTGTTCATCTTACTTTGTCACTCCTTACGAACGCATAGGAGGAGTTGAGGTCATCAAAAGGCACGATAGTATCTGGAAGAACGGTTGGTCCAGTGAGAGCAGGTGATTTCTTGGATCTCTCTGGAAACATAATCATCCTGAATACCATCGTGCATCTTGATAGCTGCAAGCATGCCATACTCTGGCGTGTGGGAATTTTCACAGTCGTGCAGAAGGAGTTATGGCTGTAGAGAGACACAGTACTTTCTCGACAGGCGGTAGGTTTATCGAGACTGGAGAATCTCTCTGCTCTCCTCAGACCTATCTCCAGCGCGACTGTCACTGTGTCTCTTGTCAGTTAATTTGTGAGCGGGTAGAATGGTTCTCGTTGTTTCCCTTTCTTTCACAATCGTCTAACCAGTCTCATCCCGCCCTGTCTGTACCTATTAACTTACCTGTCATAATTTTCCGCGTTCTCCCTTCCACATATCAACTCTTATCACTGATCAGCTTCGCACTTCGCTTTACACTCGGCAAGCTGTTCGTGATTCGTGTCGTTGAGTGAATCCGTCACTCATTTTATACTGGAGAGAGGTTGCTCTCGTCGTCAGCAGTTTTATTCTCCAACTGATTCCTCGAGGATCTATCTCTCTGATTTTGCCACACTTCCGCGCTCCGTCAGTTTCCACATTCAGTTGTCGACCAGTCCAAACCTACATCAAGCAAACCGAACCCTGGTCTTGGCTCTAAGCACCTCCTCTCCGCCTTACTCACCGAGTTTCTCCAGCTTTAGATTTTCTTGGGAACTCTCCTCATCACTGTTCTCTTGTCCGCCTGTCTCTTCTTCACGTCAGACACTCGTGAGAGCCGAGAAGTTGTCACTCGCATCGCAACATCTCAGCCCAGCATACACAGACGGTTCTAGCCCCGATATTCGAAAACCGAACCAAAAGGAGATTCTCCCGGTGCAGCTTCCGTCGCACTATGGTGGGAAATTTCTCATCGCTTATATAAACGAACGGAAACGACTTCGAGGCTGATCGTGCGTCTATAGAGAGTGATTTCAGCCGATATGGATCAGTCTAAAAGTGACGAGCAACTCAAGCTATTCGAGGCTGTCTCGGCATGATGCTGGAAGTTTTGCAAATGGCCAGAAGATCGAAGGTTTTGTACACGGCCGGAATCTATAAGAGGCGATCATTTGTCCTGTCAAATACTTCTGTTTGAGGTAGTTGTTGACTCAGATTATTTGGGTGATAGTGCTTGTCTTGTACAGCTAAGGAGATGGTCCTCCACTCAATCGCGGGATGTCGTCTAGAAGATGGCCGTGCGTCCTGCTGCAGATCCACGTCTCCCTGCCTCCTTCTCGTACGTTACCCCCGTATCTACCTTCGAACAAAGCAGTGTCAGGTCTTCCACCGGCTTACAGACTGGCTCTGACGCTCTACCTAAGATTCTGCGTGGGGCGGGAGGCACATGTCTGGAATCGATGGCAAGGGGTTCGATCCGGGCTACTGATGTGTAGCTGTACTGATATAGAACAATACCCAGCACCGTGCAAGACTGCGAACAAAGCCACCAAGGAGTATCTCCATGACTATACTCCGGTCGGTGAGACGCTCATGCATCTGTGTGGCATTAATCTGCATTACACGTTACCCTTGGAGAGGAAACCCTGAACAGACAGCTCCCGCGTGTCTGGTTGGGACCTCTCGGAGCTCATGCTCTGGCATGTTACGATGTGCTCTCAGTGGAAGAATCTGCTACCGGAACTCGGTGTGCATCAGATCAGTTACAGGAAGGCACTCCCAACTTTCTGTATCCCAAGGAAGAGCCCTCTCACTGGCCCTTCTATTCCAACTTTATCTTTTCTTCCTCCTGACTCTTTTCCCTTCTCATCCTTGACGCTTTTGGGGGTGCGGTTTGTTTTGTCTCGCCGAGAGGTCGCGCCTGCCTTTATTCTACGACTCCCTCAATCCATTCCACTTGCACCGAGTTTCGCACAACAACCTTTCATAACGCGATCCGAACTTGACCCCCCGAAATCAACCTCGCACGCAACTCCAAAAGCCTCCCAACATCAACTTTACGATCCTGTCTGTCTTCATTACTATCAATCACCCCTGACCTCGGACTTCGCGTCCGACACCTCGACATCTTCCGCGCACACTCTCAGGTAAGTGACTCTCTCAAGTCTGCGCTTCGCTGCTTGGTTGAGCTTGAGAGCCCCGTCTGATCCCACCTCGCGTATTGATAGGTGTCCATGACGATTACGCAACCCCAGGTTTTACCAGACTTGGTCACTGTCGAATTCACCGCCATGTCATCCGAATCCAATATCGACGACGTGTGCGAGCTTTTCGAAATCTTCGAACGCGACAACAACGCTCACTGCCAACGCCAATTTGTTTCCAAGAAGGAGTTCTTGGAGGTCTAGAGAAGACTGAAAACTCTCGAAGAACTCAAGGGAAGGGTCAACGATCTCGAGACTGAGGAGCACGATCGTACAGCAGAGATTCAAAATCTCAAAGAGAAACTTGAGACCTCCAAGAAAAGCTCCAAGTCGAAGAATAAGAGGCGGGAGAGAAGTCTCAAGAAAGCCGCCAAGTCGAAGGTCAAGAAGCTGAAGAAAGAGCTCAAGACTTCCAGAAAAGAGAACAAAGAGCTCAAGGAGAAACTTGAGCAACTACAGGGCCATGAACACAGAAGATCTGAAGACGTCCCATCTGGCCAAGACTCCCGCTCCTCAGAAGTGGATGATCAGGTACAAGAACAAGATACTCAACTTGGCTCCGAGGTCCTTCATCATCAGGGAGGCTCTCTAGACTCCCGTCTGAGTCACAATGATGATGCCGATGGCTTCGATCACAGAGTCTCCGACCATGAAGTCATCGATCAGGTAGAGCATGGAGAAGAGCACGATCCTGACACTGACACCGATCACGACTCACTTGAGCATGGCCCAGGATCTCACCGTTGCAGGAGTGACGACCCGGCACAACATCAGGACTTTCAACTCGATCAGGAGATTCACGACCATGAAAGCGAGCTACAAGACACCGAGTCCGAAGACGACTTCGTCCCGTACAACCGCAGACCTAAAGTCGTCACTAACTGCGACGACTACGATCACGAAGCTATGGAACATGAAGTAGATCACGAGCCTGCTGTCCATGATGATGTCGGCGAAATGATGCGTGAGGCAGGAATTGAAGTCTGGCTGGACAAACATGGAGATATCCATACCCATCCCGAGAACTACGGAGCTGAATGGGAGACGTTGAAAGAGATTTGGGCTATCGCAAGAGCATGGCTCGACAAGAATTGTCCAAACTGGCTATCTGCAGACTTGGAAAAGTTCTCGAAGAAATGTCTGTGGAGCGCAGCAACTGGAAGGCAACACTACTGGACCATCCACGAACCCACCGAGTTTACCTGTCGCGCTTGCGCCAACAATCAGGTTCCATGTTTTGTTGAAGTGGACGGCTATTTTGTGGCACTGCCATTGCCGCCCCAAGTTGTGGCCGCTACTTCCACAATTCTCGGGTTTGTCGTGGAGGGAAGAAGATCTATCAGCAAGAGCCCTCTATTCCGAAACAGTGTTTGGGCCAGTTGTTGAACAGCCAAGTTACGCGGTCGTGGTCACCTTGCAAGAAGTTTAGTAACGAGGTCATCGAATCACGTTGCTTCATACGAACGGATGACGGGTTTCGGATGACATTGCTCAGACAGGAGACTTACTCGAATCTCTCGGGATGGGGATAGCTGTTACGAAAGACATCGATCATAGCTTAAAGAGGAACATCATGTATAGAATCGACACAAGTATCCCTGATGAATCAGAGTATCACAATATACTCCACTCCGTGTCAAGGACTGCACGTGGTATCGTAACGTAAAGAAATCATTGATGCTGGTTAGAAACGCTCAGACACGAGAGACTACCTAATAACCATATCGTGGACTTGTTTGTCCGAAGAAGACAACAACGATATCGACGTCTGCCAGCCATTATTCCTCGAAGTCTCCATAACAAGTTGAGAGAGACTTGAGGGCGCTGAACTTCTTACATACAGCGGACAAAGTTGCTTACAACGTCTTCTGTCACTTTCCCGAGCTCTCCCAAATCTCGTTTACCTCACCGATCAGCTCTATCAGTTCCCGCCCCGACTCCTTTCATTCTTCCACCTTGGACTTCTCGGTTGCTAGCTCTCAGCCAAGTCGTGGAATTCCTTGATGAGATTTTGATTAAGTGGAGTCGGAACGTTGGAAGTCGAATGAGCGAAGATCAAGTTTGAGTTGACTTGAGAGTGTCTGATGTATCGAAAGAAATTGTGGAAGTTGCGGGAGAAGCAGGCACGATCATCAGCAAGCCGACGTCAATCAGAGAAGGAAGTTCTGCATGCCGGAAGCAGCACACTGAACGAGGGATAGGAAAAGACGATCAGAAGTGAGATGGATAAGAATGAGTACGATCCCTTCCCACGGGCAAGATCATATCTTAGTGTGTCGATATACTTATGACGTCTTGCTGGACATGATGTTCGTAACACGACCGACATATCCCCAAAGCACTCATTGCATTGTGCACCCATGACACTCCAAATACAAGAAGCACGGCGGATCGAGAATCTAGCGTGCTATCGGACTTCGTCTTACATCGTCCCGTGCAGAATCAGGTCGAGATTGGAAGTCGTGGTCAGTTTATTCTAGTAACAGGGTCGTAGAAATTACATGAACGGCTTGTAGATTTGCCAAGGCCGAGCCACCTCGGTCTCTGGAGCATTCCCCAGACTTCAACATTCGCGTCACCGACAAGCATGTGATGCTGCTGAACATGAAGACTCGCAATACGACAACAACCTTATCGTATCTACTCTGGCCCAGGCACCACCCTGAAGTAGGATGAGAGTAGTCAGACAACAGCCATGGAGTTCATGACCAACTTGCAAAGCGGTCTTGACGACCAGAAGCCTTCGCTCTTCGGTAAGCTCTCGCGACTATCGCAACATCCAACACAAACTGACACTCCGCTCAGAACTTCTCTCCGAACAACAACTAGGCGCCCTCATACCTCCGTCTCTACGATACCTCCTCGCAATCGCGACCCACCGTCACCCTCGCTACCTCCTTCGCATTCTCAATTCCTTCGACGAACTCTACGCCTTCATATCTCTCCTCGTTGAGCGCCACTACCTACGCACCTACGGAGGAGGCTTTACCGAGAACTTCTACGGCCTGAAACGAGAAAGAGTTTTACACACCAAAGGCCACGAGATCCCTCGCGCTTCTCTCGGAGCACCTGAACAAGTCCGCGAGACCTTGAAACTCACAAACAAAGATGTTTACAAGAATCTCCTTGTTATGGTACTGTTACCATACACGAAACGGAAACTAGACGAGCATTACGACATCCACGCCACCTCTGCCAACATCCTAGGCCCTGCATTCAGAGGAGACACACAACAAGACAACGCAACCTACAGACAACGACTATTCCACTACTACAAGACATTCCTGAGGAAAATCTACCCAAGCATCAACGCCGCATACTACTTTTCCTTGCTGGCATTCAACCTCGCCTACCTCTTCGACACCTCAAAATACCACAATCCATTCTTCTGGCTTATAGGCACTAGAATACGGAGAATGAATCAAGCAGATTATAAAGCCATTGCTTCCGCTGCTGCACCAGCGCCTGTCTCTGGTGCGAAACCTGGTTCTCAATCTCTACTCAGTCCTAGGACTTTTACGCAGATTGTGTATCCGAGACTACTCAGTAGTCTGAAGATCTTACTCCCAACATCGATCTTTGCGCTCAAGTTCTTGGAATGGTGGCATGCTAGCGATTTCGCGAGACAGCTGAGCAGGAAAGCTGCAGAGGGGTTGGAGTTACCTGCACCCACTATCTCGGGCATCCCAAAAGCTACCTCCTCTACTGCAACAGCTCAAAAGTCTGGAGTCACATTCGCTACCTCTACAGATGAAAAGGATCAAGTCAAAGAGGAAAAGAAAGAGGAGGAAGAGAAGGAAAAGATAAAACCACCGATTTCGGCTCAGACGAATCTCCCTATCTTCACGATTCCGCCTGCTGAGGCTTCCTCGAGCTGTCCTATTTGCTTGTCTGCTATTCAGACACCTACGGCGGCACAGACGGGCTATGTCTTCTGCTACACATGCATCTTCCGCTGGTTGGAAGGTGAGCACCCTCGTCAAGTGGCTTTTATGCAAGGAGGCACTGAGGACCAATGGAAGGATCAATCAGGTGGGAACAGAGAAGGAAGTTGGGAAGATGGAAGAGGGAGATGCGCTGTCAGTGGGCGGAGGCTATTAGGAGGCAGTGGTGGATTGAGAAGAGTCATGGTTTGACAATATTCATGTATTCATTTGACGACTATCTTCCGTACAACTTGATCTTCTACCTATTCATGTCGCATTCTGCTCGAACACTCTCGGAAAGGTGCACTCGCCGAGAGTAAGAGTGGTGACACAAGCTCCTTGACTACTTGCACGTCTCCCTTCTTGATTATCGCCTTCAGCACCTCCTGCACATCTAAAGTTTCGAACACCTTTACTCTTCCACCCAACTGCAAAATCACAAGACTGAGTGTATCGTAGGCTTGGATCTGGTGTCGAGTGCGCCCTGTGTGCTGGGTGGGTCTGGGGACCGTTTTGGCATGCGAACGCAGGATTGTAACGTTGCATCTGCTCACCTCTGGTAGGGAGGTAGCGTGCGGCAGCCAACGGGTGGCAGGCTCTTCGAGAGGCTTCTGCGGAGCGGCGGTAGTGATCTTCCCAGCCGCGATGTAACCAGTCTGCAGGACCAGCCTGACCTACAGTAGGGACCTCAAAGCCAGGGGGAAGATTCAGAGGGACATCCATGTACATTTCCTCGCGGGTGCAAGCAAGAGACGGCCTAGGTTTTGCTGGTTGTGTATGAGTCACGCGTATCTCTTCTATACGGCGAGCGGGCTGCGATGGTCGAATGGTGGGAGATGATGGCGAGGAACTAGAAGATGAAGAGGAGCCCGAGTCGGGATTACTGGAGACGGAGGCGTGGTATTGTCGGATCCAGTCGATAGGATGCAACAGGAAGGTCAAATTTCCGGATGATCGCTCATCGGACGAAAGCTTCCTGGTGCATGCCTTCAGATCTGCAGTGGCTTTTCCTTTGGTCTGCGCTGCATCGTGGACGTGCGAATCTTTACGGTTGACTTGTTCTGCACTAGAACTGTTTCGATGGTTGCCACGCTCTCCTGAAACGTTGGATCCAGCATTCAAGCAGACAGAGGTTCGAGGGGAAATGTCAAGCTCGTCTATTGGGCGGCTTGTATGCGACGGTGAGTTCTCGCAAGCAACAGACATGACTGGTAGTGAGGAAGATGCTATATCGTGTTCGTCAATGCCATCTGAAGACCCGTGTACGGACGTCAAATCGCAGGAAGCTTTTCCCCTGCGAGCTTCCTTCCGATCAGCACTTCGACGTATACGGCGCACCAAATTGAGGTCCTTCCAACTCAACGGATACGACCAGGCTCTACCCTTGTGGATAGACTCGATGGTCGTGATGGAACCGTGCAAGGGTATAGGATGGGCGGCGGCAGGAGCTGTGTTCACTCTTCGGAGGCCGAAGCTCTTCTTTCTTTGTCTCGCTACCGGCGGCTCGATCGATTCAGTCTCTCTTCGGTGTGTCTCAACTGTGATGACACTGTCGCCGATCGTCAGGACTTGCACAATATCTGAGGCGTCACTGGAAGTATGAGATGCTAAATCTGTAGGTGTGTGCTCTGGATCGTGTAGAGTAGTCGCAGAGTGCGCTGGAGAGTGCCCAGAGACGGATGTCTTCGGGCTAGATCGGCGGTGGTTCCGCAAATGTTCATTCAGCAGCTTCCGTGAAATGTCAGGTGGACTCGGCGAGTTGAAACCGCTGACTGCGTCTGTTGGCAGTTCACGAGGAGATAGTGCGTGAGACAACCGCTTCAGACTGGAAAGCGCCATTTTCTCGACATGGAAGACGATGATCTTGAAGACAGGACTGTGGATGACGATTGTTGACAAGACGATACCGACACGGGAGCGGATCGGAATATCGGAGTTGTAGAAGTTTGATCAAGAGGGAGACAGAGCGCGAAGGAGTTCTTGAGGGGCTCTGTCAGAAATATGAGCTCAAATCGAGCTCGGCTGAGGTTGTTGTAGGTAGTATGCTTCAACGACACAAAGCATAATCACAGCTCCCCAGAACCCCGCTGGAGGGATTGATAGGCGGCTATTCGACGGCTCTATATGATGAGCTCCTCTCGGACACCGTCGATACCTTCAAGTGATCCGGCGAGTTGACGAACAAAGGCGTCGGCAACCTCGTCGACTGATTGGCCTTGAACACCTTCATTTTCGAAGCTCGTAGTTCGCTTGCCTTCGAGGCCGCATGCAACGATTCGACTGAACCATTTGAGATCAGTGTTGACGTTGAGACCAATACCGTGACTGGTTATGTTCCTACGCAAATGGACACCCAAGGCGGAGATTTTGTCGTCGGGAGTGGTCCAAACTCCAGGATTTTCGGTAGTCATAGCTTTGATGCCGTAGCGAGCGCAAGTTTTGATGAGTGTCTTCTCCAACAGACATACGTAGTTCCTTGGCGATAGGCCATGTGTCTTGAGATCGATAATAGGATATGCGACAAGCTGACCAGGACCATGGAACGTGGTTTGACCACCGCGAAGGGCTTCATAGAACTCGGCATTCCCATTATCTTTCAGAAAAGTCTGCTGTTCCTCTGAAACAGTGCCAACTTCGCGTCGACCGCATGTATAGACAGGAGAGAACTGAGCAGTGATGATGGTAGGTGTTGGAGCCGACGTTGTTGTCGGAGAAGCCTTGTGGGCTAGGAATTTAGTGACCAGATCTTGCTGCAAGTTGGCAGCTTTGGCATACGGCACGATGCCTTTGAGTCTCAGATGGCGGATCAACATGTTCAATTGATGGTTTCCAATGAAATTGTGGTTTGCAAGAAGAAGGCGTGATCGATGACAGCCGCTTCACCTTGTGGCGCAGCTGTGGCTGATACGTGGCGGTGCTTCCAAAACTGTTGTCTGCGTCGCGGCCATGATGCTCTTCTCCGAAGACATCGCTTCTGTCATCAAGGACATTGTCAATTCGGCAGACCGGCCTCAAAACTCGTCATGTAGACCGCTTGTGTCGTAACTCCGATGGCATGTGCTACTGGGCTCACAAGTCGCGCTCACTTCAGGAAGTCAAAATTCAACTATACATCAGCCAAAGCATGAGCAGGCATGAGCGATGATGTTGTACTCGCCCGAACCACATTGCTAGATCCGGATCAGGCTCCACAAAGTAAATGATATGAGTTCATCAGTGGTCTCAGATCTCTGGTAATGACATCTGCCTCCAAAAGCGCCTACACCGGCCTACCGCCAGCTGTCCTGGTTGTCGCAGCTCCGTCTCCAGGGAAAATAAAGTCTTGAGTACTTCGTGCCAGACCCGTACTTCTTTCACCTTGGCTATGTTGATTCTCAGGGTCTCCAGAGTATGAAGCTGCATTCACTGCTAGTTTTGCTGGAGCAGGCAGGCATGAATCGCGCCACCGACCAGCCACACCTGGACATCACCATATCGAGCTTCTTCTCACACCAAGTTTGCTCTCGTGACCACTCTGCAACCACATTCATATCCTTTGAGCATTCTGTCCCTGTAACCATAAACAAACCGTGGTGGTGCAGCGGTAGCACACCCGATCTGGTAACCTAAGTCCCTAAGCTCACTTACCTAAGAACCTAATACTCACTCTCGAGGATCGGGAAGTCGGAGGTTCGATTCCTTCCCATGGTGTTCCTTTTTGCAACCCGTTGTTGTATCCTACGTGCCTACATCAGAAGCATGGTTTTGACCTTTTCGTATATCGAGCTTCTATCATAAATGCTAATCCGACTTCGCCGACAAAGCTCATCTTCACGAGGACAAACAAATGCAAAAGCGCCGAGATACGTACGGCCATATCGTGCGTCGCTCTGGCGTGGATGTTCCTTCACGTAACAGGTCGGCCACACCTGTCGATCACACAAACAGTTCGACGCAGCCTACCTTACGCGTAGGTATCTGGTCCTCCTCTCTCTCCGTACCGGTACACCTCAACCTGACAAACATAGGGATAAAAAGGGGCTGGCACACGTCCTGTTCATCATGACGGGCCGTCAACTATCTGATGCCGGGTAAATCAAGGCCAAGGTTCTCATCATATACATTCGCTGAGTGTGATTACGCTAGTGCACCAAGATCATCCCTCGTCTGGATAGAGGTCATGGACCTGGAAGGAGACCATGCAACCCTTCAAGCTGAAAATGCTCGTCTCAGACAAGAAAACTCAGCGCTTCGCGCACAGGTCGCTCGTATCCAAGCCCAACCCCCAATCCCACCTTTCGTCATCGTCGGAAACCCCAGGACAAAGCGTCCTCTGGACTGGGACGGCTCTCAGTCCCAACAGATCCGCAAAGACGTCAGGGAAGTCCTCCGTACCAATCCAGACCCTCTGAAGCAGCTTTTGAACAAGACACCCAAGCCTCCTGCAAGGTAAACTCACACTGCTATACTCTTGACATGGTTGTTTGCTAACCATGCGTTCACAGCAGATCAGTCACAGCTCCAAACAGCCTCAACAGACCAGTGGCCACTCCAAGCAGTCAGAACAGATCTGCGGCCACTCCAAGCAGGCTCAATCAGGGTTACCCGGCCCCAGGTTTTCTCTTCGACTCATCCATCAATGCAAATGTCCCGGAGCCCTCAGCAAAGCGCACCAAAGCCATGAAGCGCACGTCAATGGGCGCAACGCAGTATTCGAAGCAGAGATGATGCGTTTGAAGTCAGGGCTGAGGCATGAGAAAGACATGAACGACTGCATTCCGCAAGATAGGGCGGAGATGGTCTCGAGATGAAGGTCGCTAGACATGAGGGTGAAGTATCTTGCACACTTGGAACGCCACGAAAAACTGGATGGGTTCAATCTTATTGGACTCTCGAGAGGACGAGACCGGAATGCACCATTGCAGCAGGGCATAAACGAAGATGAGGACGGAAAGGGGTGAAATTAGATGCCCACCACACAGTCTTTACTTCCAAAAATTCAGGTAACATTTTATTGAACTTCCTCCGGGCAAGATTTGACTTTCAGACAACCTCCAATTTCACATTCCCTAATCGTTCAATCGGGTCGTGGACATCTTCGCTTATTCATCATCATCGACATCAACTGTTTGTTCCATTCATACTGTGTTGACCTTGATTCTCCACTGCCTCCTTTCTTTAAAGATATCCTGGAACAAAGAGCTTGTATGGTTCAGGCTGTATCTGTTCGATGATGCAAGCTGTTTCGCTTGAGTGGACAAAGGTTGGTAAGCTTCTTTACAGTTGGGACAGATGTGCTTGGGTCGACGGTGTTTACTCCATTCTCCTCACGTTCACTATCAAAGCTGATTCCGTTTTCATACTCAGCAATCACTTCGTCTTTGTCTGTCTTTCTCCTCCGGCATCGCCAACACAGAGGAAGTTGGTTGATGTTCAAAGAGCACACTATTTCTGCCAAACTGATGGTGGTTGTGGCAGATTCTAGAGACAATCCCCAACACACTCCTTTGGTTTCAAGCAATCAGGGTGAGATATATAGATGTCTCCATCTGCAAGAGTTGGAAGTAAGATCCTACATCCATGCACATTATCTTATATTCAACCTCGGACAGAAGAACTGGTAAGTTTCCACATTCAGCTTACCAAGAATCTGGACTGACCTCAGCCATATCAGGGCAGTTTCAAACCAGCAAGGCTTCGATGGTGTTCTAGAAACACAAAGAAGCATTTTTCTCCTGCAATGCTCATCCAGATCACTGCTGCCTTTCTGTCACGACCAACGAATGCGAACTGAGCATCAGAATGACTTGGGCCAACGGATGATCTCATCGCTCACTCAACCACTATTTTCTCCTTCAACAATACGAACCCTCGGTCTACGCCTGACAGCCGTAAATCAACGTCAGCTCTCCTCTACATATATAGCGGTACTCTTCTCTGAAAATCCTGTTCGATTCACTTCGCTCGCCAATCCGGGAAGCAAGAGAGCGTGAGGCCAACAACAAGCATACCAAAAACACGGACGCTCGTGAGGAGGCAAGATGCCCATCAGTCCTGCATCTCCGACAAGGAGCTCAGAAAGTCCTCGCATATAATGCCGCCACAGAGCTACAGCCTCGACCCAGATCACAATATCCGCCAATAGTATCGTTCATCATCACAAATTTTCATTGCAAAAGCACCTCAATGCGCTATGGGCGATCATTTCTCTCGAGCTATATATACTTGTCACCTGCTTGTCAGTCAAAAAGCCAGATTCCACGATTCAAATACCAGTACAACTTGCCGAAGGATAAGGATGAACTTGCCAAGTACATCGACAGCCAAGCAGATGCCAATCTGCGCACGCTGCGCCAACTCCTCTATCATGAAGAGTTTGACTGTCAACCGAGATACAGACCGACGAAGAAGGAGCACGGAGACGATGTCAGATTACCAAAGAACTTCGCCGCTGCGAGGGCACTCCAGCGTGATCTGGCGTCATACGATGATGCCCTCTCCGGTATGACGATCGATTGTTACACGGAGAACAAGACATTATCATCCACGACACTCGAAGAATTAAACGGACATCCGCGCCTAGCATGTCTTGAAGACATCGACAATCTCATCTCGCTCGCAGATGTGGTCTTGGACATGTTGAGTACAACCGAGATGGTCCTTGGTTCTTTGTAGATGGATGCATCGCCGCTCTAAATTATACACATTCTTATCTGGAATCCAGAGCACCTTACACGTCTCGCACAGGGGCACATCTGGACGAGTGTTCAGAAGATTCTTCTGCCGACTATGATCTCCCTATCAAGATCCTGTTTCATCATCGCCACTGTTTATCCTCACTTCAAGGCAAGATCATAACAACCAACAAGATTAAGGACGCATACGCCGAGGACCTTGAGATCTTTTTTGACGGTGATGCGGGCAAGCCCATCTACGTCCATGGGGACAGAGAGTCCTTCAAGACTAAGCATAACGTGGTATTTAAATCAACCACTATGCATACCACCGACGGCAAGTATAAATGCTGGGTCTATCGTGGTACAGACATGAAGTGATTCAAGACACTTTCAGAATTGATGTGTCCACCAAGGAGGAATGGCCTAAGGTCTTTACACGCTCTCGCAACTCGAGAAGTCACCAAGGGAAACACCAACCGAAGTTGACAAAATCAAGAAACTCAAACACGACTCCTGATGCTGCTTCTTCTTGCGCGCCCTCGAGGAACAACGCCAAAATACCCTCAAGTCTCACCAGGACAGACTGCGCCTTCACGGCTACAAGCTAGAAGACAACAAGGCTGTCATCATGTATGATGCCAGCAACATCAACAAGATTATCTCGCAACATGCCGATCCTCGTTGGAAGCATCATGAAGAGACTGTTGCTCAGTGTGATCGCCAATTCCCACAGCTGGTCAACGGTGTCCTGCGCGTACTCGATGCCGTCGATCACCCCGGACTGTCTGCCAGACTCGAATCATCGAAAAAGTGGCTCAACACAGTAGAGCTGCCAGACATCACGAAACTCAACCCAATTTAGCTCAAGGAGGAGAACACTGGCACTTAGCTATTACTCTTCACAAACACGTACTTGAGTGTTCAGTCGATGGATCAGGGATGCAAAGGAAGGTCACAGCTCTGGTTTAAGGGAGAAGAAGTGAGAAATGGGGGGAAATGGTTGGGTCAATGTTATTCTAGGCATCTACCGAGACACAGGCTGGAACTTCCTTCGCCTTACCATAGCTCTTGTGACCTCCTTCCCATAAATCCTGGTCAAACACTCTTTCCAGGCAGCTCTCCACAAAACACAGCTCTTGCATCTCTCTATACAGTCATGCAAAAAATCCGCCAATGCGAATATAACCTGTTCTTCGGTGTCCATTTCACTTTTAGGTAGCCCTTGTGTAAACACCAGGAACGAGACTACCAACCCAGTCGCTGTAGTTGTTAGTCCTACACTCGACTGGTGGCTGGAGGGTCCAGCGTAAAGGTCTGTCCTGAGAGCTTTTTGGTCGATCTCATTGATAGCAATGTATGGTTCCTGAGGGCATAAATCAGGTCCTGTGATGATAATGTTCGGGATCGGGAAACAGTGAAAGCACCATACTAGACAAGTGGTCAAGGATATGAGCCAGGAAACGGCTGAGCCATCATCATCAGCAGAACACTTCGGAAGTGAGAATGAAAATGTGCTGAGGTTGAGGTTCAGAGGTAAGTCTTCTTCGTGTATTCGGTAGAGGGCCGCTTTTATCACGGTCGCGTTGCAGGAGTGGAAGTTGTAAGAGATTGGTGTGCCAGCTGGAAGTAGAAGCACCTCATCACGGATGATGCTCGGAGTTTGGGAGGTAGTAGACTCGTGGATGTGATGTTCAAGAGCTTCGGCGCTCATTCGTGTACGTTTTCTGGTTGGCGATACGAGAAGCTCATGTGCTATCCGAGAACGTTTCTTGTCGTTGTCTTTGCGCTCTTGGTCCATGATGGTCCTTGAAAAGTAATACTTACTCGAAAATGAGTCCTAGAATGAGTCCTAGAAATGGACTCAATTTGCTTCTTGCTAAATCGAGAGGATGTTATGAGCGTGTAGAGAGAATTTGACTTGCATTATATTGTTGCGTGCATTACGAAAGCGGCGGACTGCTGCCTATTGCTCCAGGATGCATACATGAGCACAGGGATAGCCCTGACGAAAGCTTTACCACCCCATGCTGGAAATATGAGAAATCGGAAACTTTGGGTGGGCCTGATTGTGCGAGAACCAGTAGAAGGTTTGTATAGATGGTAAATAGATACAGAGAAGAGAAGATTGAAATGATAATCAAAGTCGAAAAATGTGAGCGCTCTTTGCTAATGTGCATGCAGCGTCCGGTAAAGTCTTGGCGCATAGCTGTCGTGTAACCTGTGTAAACTCCTCCGCTGATGATCCGAAATGCAAAGAAGATGGATACTTCGCAAAGAGACCTTGCCGTATGATCGGCAGAAGTCTCTGCGTGTTTGATGCAATGGCTTAGTCGCGGTGGAGGAGGTCCTTGACCTTTTGCTTCAAGCTGGGCGATGACTTGAGCGTAGGATCGTCCTGCTTTTCGTACTCTTCTGCCACCTCATCCTGCTGATCAACACCCTTGGCCCAACCTCCGGGGACAGTCTCGACACCTCTGTCTTCGGCAACGGCGTTTGCGTCAAAGATGCGTTGACCTGCAGGGGCAGCACCAGGAGATGGAAAGTCTTGTCTCTCTGCGGTCGGAGGAGCGAGCTTGTTTGCAGGGCTCAAGTTGAGGCCCTCTGGAGGGGCTGCACGAGAACCACGTCTAAGAGTGGTTGAGGTGTCGGTAGAGGAAGGTCCAGAAGAAGATGATGCTGTGGGTGCAGTCTCGATGGCGGTGACGATGGTGGGTTCGACTTGGCTGGACATGTTGGACATTTTAACAGATGGTCTTGCGATTGATTAAGAGATGTTTGCGAGAGGTGTGTGAGTAGTAGACAGTGTATAACAGTTGTTGGGCGGGCAGGAGTATATATTTATCTTTGGGATAGTTAGTCGCGCTAGGGCCTACGTCACAGCCGGGCTGGGTTTGACCATTCCAGGACATGATTTGCACTGCTCCACACGGTTCCCGCGTTGTAGGCTCACGGATACGAGACGGAAGCAGAGAAAGATCTGACTCGGCTTGCGCGTCTGAGATTTTCCTCAGGCACAATGAAATGGGTTGAGCACCGAGTGTGGCAGTGTACAGCAGATCACACTCATCAGAGGGTGAGAGCATGGCACCGATAGGGTACTTATTGACGATGCGGGTGAGACGCAAACGCCAGACTCTGCAGAGAGGGTCACTCGTGAACAGCACGTGAAGATGAACGTGATACTGTTACAGATAAGCAGTTCTGAACAGGAAGCAAACTAACCTGCCTTCAAGGTCGACCAGAAGTTCAACTCTGTCCCCAGAGCGTATGCAAATCTTCGTGATAAGGGCTCAGAGTCATCTTGACACTGTGCTACCAATCTTGACTGACGCTTCCTCACCCAGAGTATAGATAGCATATGATCAGTTAAATTGCAGTGCACAGGCTATATACTTGCATTCTGCAGTCATAGAGTGGTGTATCATCGTGTTCCGTTGCAGAAGGGTGAGTTGATGAAAATCCGTGCCATCAAAACACAATGCCCTGAAAGGGTCTCGATCTTTGTTCACCCCGCACTTTTCGACGTCATTTTGCAGAAAGCAAAGACAGCGGCGAACATGGACAATCCACCCACAACAACAAAGACCTGAGAAGACGCACTACAAGCAAGGGGAGGACGCGCAAACAAGATGGCGCTCGACCAGCAGCGCAATTGGACCATCTCCATGGCCGAGAGCCTGCAAGCCGTCAAGGACAAAGCGACTGCGGCCAAAGACTCATCATTAGATCAATCATCGCTCTTTCCAGTCCGAGACGACGACCCCAAACCGCACGGATACCACGCGACCGGACCAGCGTACCTTCCCGACGAGCTCGTTCTCGAGATAATCGAATATGTCGCCATCTCGTCCGAGGCGCAAAAGTCGCTCTACACATGCTGCCTCCTGTCGCGTCAATGGCACATTACCGCCCTCCCATACCTCTACGCATATCCGAAGATCTACGGGAAGAACTACGAACCCTTCTGCCGCACCATCTGCCCCTCCATCAACCTCCGTATCAAGGAGAGTCCTCTAGCTGGCCTTGTCAAAGTCCTGAACCTAGGCATGCTGGTCCATCACAGCAGCAAGAGTGTCACAGCAAGAGTCTTGCGACGCACAGAAGGGAGCTTGGAAGAGTTTGTTGCTCCACAAGCCTCGTTTGCCCTCAACAGCTACGCTGCCCTCTCCAAGTCGCACAACCTGCGCAGCCTGGATCTATCACTCGTTTCTGAAGCCCAACCCTTGGACATGCTCTTCAAGTCGCTCCGATCCTTGAATCACCTCGAGCGCCTACGATTCCCACGATCGTCTGGCTTCGGCTCCAACACTGTCGATCCTGAGACAATCATCTGGCCTCAAGCCCTCAAGAGCCTGCATATCAGTGGTGGCATTGATGCCAACTTCCTCTACGGTATCGTTCACTTCCCTCCAGCTCTGGAACGCTTGACTATCGAACACTGTCCACAAGCAAAATCCCACGCCATCCGTCAGTTACTCTCCACTCTCTCTCGCGCACACCTACCACTCAAGGCACTATCACTTTCCAATCTACCACGATTGGGCACAAGCTCTCTCGATCCTGTGCTTGGCCTGTTTCCTGACCTCGAGGAGCTAAGCGTCAGCGTCGACTATATCACTCCTGCAATCTTCAACCCCGATTTCCAAGAGTGGCAGTCTGAGGACACTCCAAACTTCCTCGACCACAAGCTACGCATGATCTCATTCACCAACTCTGGCAATCCCGGCGTGGACGACAAGTTCTCGCCAATCGATGTCCTTCTGACACTCGACGAAGGCTCTTTCCCGAACTTGCGCCGGGTCAGGATTGCAAAGAGCTTGGGATGGGATCGGGGCGAGACTCGCGATGAGACAGAAGCCCTGATTGATAGATTGGTGGAGCTTGGTACGACAGATTATAGAAACAAGACGGGTGTATATGCAGGTATGACTTCACACCAGTGGAAGACTGCCAATTGGAAAGATTGGGCTGGTGTTTGGATCATTGATTAGGCTGGGGTGATGCTTCGGCGTATTTTCAGACACGCTTGGATTTGCGCATACCGTCCCACTTCGACCTCACGTCGTCGCGTCACATTCTTTCTCAAACACACATTCATGTACATAATATAACGATTCACGACTTCATGGCAGCTTTCATCTTAATCTGATCCTTTGCATTAACCAGAGCTCAATACCATGTTACTGCAACGAGTCTGCGAGCGGTAATAACAATCCGTCTCATCCGGCTACTTCCAGGCACCAACATCGAAGGTGTTGTCTGTAATAAACTGTCGACACGTAGGACGACATTTACGGGATTAAACAAACCCTTTGCCTTTGAATTCAGCCAAATCGTCCGTCCACTCGATACTAGGGCCAATCATGTGGATCGCGGCCTTTATCATCAGCTTGTTGAGCATAGCACTAGCAACCACAACACCATCAAGTCTCTTCAGATTGGCCAAACACTACCATCAATTGTTCTTTGGGCTCAAAAGATCAAGCCCACCATCAACAAGACCATTTCCATTTCTCGCCCTGCCGCCGGAGATTCGCCTCCAAATTTACCGCTACGCTCTTCCTCAACACCAAACCATCATTCTTACAAAACCATCAGCAGCGCACTGTCCGTTCCCACCCTCTAACTCACCTCTATCGATATATCTCCCTCAGGTGTTCGAAAGACTGCACTACGGATGTCCTTGTCAAACCCGCCTGACTCCGCCTTTTCTGCCTTTACTCCAGACTTGCGCACTCGTCCGCAACGAAGCCCAAGAACTGTTCTACGGCAGCAATGCTTTTGTACTGAACATTGATGTCCCCAAGACGCTACTAAGAATTCCTGAACTACTTTCTCTATTCGACAACGAAGGTATCCTAGAAATGATCAAGGACTTCCGAATTAGAGTGGGAGGTAATGTCATGGTTGATGTTTGTGGACCGAGTACCAGGTGGAAGAAGTACGGAGGCAGAGTCTTGGTTGCTAGGGTACCTGCTGATGAGATCACGGGATTGTTGAGGAGTGAGGAGAATATCGGGGTATGTGTTGGGAAGGTGTTAGATGGAGTAGGCAAGGAAGGAGGGCTGAGCGCTGATCTCATCAGAAAGATTCTAGACGAGGTCTTTTGGAATTGGGAGGGTGGTGCTTGAGCTACGACTGAGGGGGCCAAATGGTGTAGACTGAGTGCCGTCCGCGAGATGCTCCATGCATCTCCTCCAGAGAGATAACCGACCTGGGACAGGCTGAGAACAGCTTCATAGTTCTTCCGGAGATATTGCGGCATCCTGTGAGAGCATCTTATCTGTCTTCTCTCACCAGGCGAGCCTCACACTCGAACAACATCACGCAAATCGACAGGCCGGGATATATGCTCTTTTTGAGTGTCCGAGTCATGGCTGAATCTTCACCTGCTGTTCACTATTCTCATCTCATCAGCCTCTTTCACCTCAGGACCACTCTCAACGGCTCCAGCTGTAGATTGCGCAATCGTTGGCAGACACTGGACGCTCTCGCATGGACACGGCATCTACTCTCGCCTCACCCAATTCCAAATACGACAACATCGAGCATATTAGAAACGTCAGCACTCAGGCCTGCTGTGGTTCTTATTACAGCAACAGTTTGAGAGTCTGTGCGCTGCTTGCCGGTTCTTCAACTCCTTCCTGGGCCACGAATATCGCATACATTCAGGCTGCAAAGCACACGAAATCACTTCTTCGAGGCGTGTAGCCATCGAAGAAGAATTGTGGACAGTATCCTCCAATAACCCTCACATATCTCCAGACAGTGTTGTGCATACACACCGTCGCTCAATTGGCCTTTGGGGGCCTTGGAGCGCTCGGATACGCTGGCTGAATACCTTATGAGCTCTGCTTCACTGTCCTATCGTACAATATATGAACGCAGTCTTCTCTTTATTTCTTCTTTCCTCTTCTTCCTCTTCCCCACACTTTCTCAAGCAACCTACTTTCCCTACAACAACAATAGCTCCACTACCAGTCAGCCTCAGCCGATACGATCCTCAGCATCATCCAACCTCTCGGTCGAACACCAAGTCTTAGACTTGTTCCCCAACTCGGAGTTGATAACCAGGATCAAGTAACCAGCACCAAGCCTTCGTCTACATATTCAACATGACTTCGCCCACCCACCCCACCAAAATCCAAATCGAGGTATCTGTCAGCCCCGACAAACACCGAAGTGTTGCTAAACATGGCGACTCCTACCTCCTCCTCGACCGAGAAAACTACAACAGCCAAAGTTGATGGTGCTGTTCCCGCAACCCCGAAGACCAAATTATTGACGTCCAAGAAACTTCGCTACGCCCCCGTCATCTTGCTCTACAAGAATTATCCTGTCTCCCAAGTGGATGCACAAGATGACAACCTGAAAAACCTGACCAGATTGTGCCGCCTCTTCAATTGGATTCCTACGATTGATATGGTCAACAAGATCATCAGTGAGGCCGACATCATCGACGAAAAACACCGTCTGAACTTTCCTGTTTACGCCTTCATGCAGGAGTTCAAGTTCATAATGTGTGTCTCAGAAGAAACAGGGCAAGCCCGCTTGTTTGTGGGAGCGCTCCCTGTTGAGGGCGAAGTCAGATTAGACGTATGGGCTGGCTGGCCTGAGCAAGAGCGAAGTCCCGGAGACAACATAACAGCTGCCCAGACGGTGCTGTACAACGCGGCTCAGGCCCAAGACGGAGTTTCAAAACTTGAGCTCAACCCCGAAGTGCGCGAACAGATCATTTGGGACAAACCCTTCGAAGAGCTCTTCCAGATGAGCCGAATTTTCAAGGAGAAGAACATGAAATCGGCGGTCCAAGTACAGAATGCCATCTTGCTAAGCGCCGCAAAAGTCGTGATTCGCTTTCCAGGTCTCATGAAAGTAGCACCAGGTACAAGAGACAGACTGGCCGAGTCTGCCGCGTCTGACGAGCTTGAGTATTTTCAACGGCCGTTCACCAAGTCTCACGATTCTTCCAAGCCTGCACCTCACAATCCCTACATGCAAAGTCTGGGCATCTTCAAGTGTGGACCGAGTCCTTCTGGTGGGGTGCACAGATGTCATCCGCCCGATCAACAACTCAATCCAGGCAACAAGCCTACCAAGAGTAACATCAACACACTGAAGAGGAAGAGAGACGTATGAGGCGACATCAAATCCGGCTTCCCACGATACTTGACGACAACAACAACAACAACAGGGAATAGCCAAACGTGACGCGGGAGCCGAAGAGTCTCACTCCCTAAGCCAACATTTGCTTTTCTTTCTGCCCACCTGTCTTATCTGCGACTTGATATTCTTGCGTTCTGATATATCATCTTCTTTTCATGCGAACATCACCTCTTCCTTCTAGTCAAGTTTCTCTTTCTAGCACGGCGGGTGTCTATGGGACACATCATTAATACCTGGAAAACGTAGCAAAAGAATAAATCACAAAAATATTGTTCGAGTCAAACTTGGTGCCCGTATGTCCTCTCGTGTATCTTCTTGTCCGTCTCTCAAGTTAGTTAAAACATACGGGATATCGAATAAGCATCCCTTTGTATTTATTTGTTTTATCTGCACTTATCTGCATCTATTTCTTACTCATGATTATATGATAAATGTTGATTGATTCTTATTTATTCTTGTAGACGTGTAACTGTTTCTTTTCCAATCCTTATTCATTTCCATCTCCTAAATCATTTCTAATCACTTTAAATGACTTTGAAGTACTTGAAACTACTTTAAAGTACTTTCAAGTCGCAGCCCACGATATATAAAGCTCCTCCCTCCCCACGTTCTTTCCTACACCTATAACACTGTTTTTTGCTTTCTCTCTAGATTTCGCTCTAGCTTTACAAGAAGCGAATAAGATGTCTTCCCCACCTCTGACTATCAAAGTTTCGGGCTCTTGTTCGTCTACACCAGTTATACCTGTCATCAAGATAGAAGACGAAGAAATGGCTGCATCTCCCGTCGCTCCGTCGGGAAGAAGAATTACAGATCGATCGAGAGGCACTCGTTCAGATCGGGAGATATATCTCGAAGAAGAAGTCACCCGGCTCACATCCAAGCGCCTCCAGTACAAGAAAAAGCTCCAAAATCTCAAGAAACAACTTAACGACGCTATCATCGAGAAAGAGGTCATTCGCCACAAGGTTGCGATAAAGCAACAGCTCAATGATCAGAAATTCCAAGAGTTGGGACGCCGGAATCAAGCGCTTTCCGATACGAGTAAGTAAGAGTCTTTTCCCACTGTGTTTTGTGATATTGACCCTCCAGATATGCGTCATCAAAACATGGGGCAAAGGCTAGAAAGGGAAAATGTGGCATTGAAGCAAGAGAATGAGAGAATGAAGCGATTGGAACAGGTAGCTTCGATGCGGAAGTAGTCGTTGATCGCACGATTCTCGATGTGCTTGGATTTCAGATGTCGTATATAGACGACGAGAAGTTGGGAGGTTGAACCCTTCTGGTGGCGCGATCCGGCTCCCATTCTATGCAGTTCGCACGCATACCTTTGTTTCCCACATCTCACAGCATCTGGAGAAGAATTCAAATTGTACGCCTCTGCTCTTGTTGATGATCAAAATCGCTGCCCATGTCTCCGTGAGACTCTACTGATTTTGCCAAGACATACACGTAGTGGGGAAGCTACGATGAAGCTTACTAATGCTCATGCAGGATCGCAGCAACATCATGAAGCAACGATAACACGACTCTGATATACCGACCTGTGTCTGTCAGTGATCATTTCAACTTTAGATTCGTCCACAAAAAATGTCACACCTTACTGGCGACCCAAAACAACATGACCTCTCGTCCTTCAAAGAATCCATAACAGGCAGCTGTCTGTGCGGTAGCATTACAGTGACTATCAACGATAACCTCTTCACAAAACCACGCGGTCACATCTGCCATTGCGCAAACTGTCGAAAAGCATCTGGCTCGATAGGGGCTACGAACCTCACTATCGAAGAAGAAAAAGTTGATGTTCACGACAGAGATGGCACGCTGAAGCTGTACGAAGATAGAGCTACTAGCAGTGGAGATACAGATTATCGATGGTTTTGCGCTGTAGATGGAAAGTAAGTTGCTCGAAAGAGCGAGCTTAGGAGAAGCTGGATGAACGCTTGTGCTGACCTTTCCCAGTCCCATCATGGCAAAGCTCGACTCCATGCCTGGCCAGGTCACCATTTCGATGGGCATGATGCCAGTGATTCCAACACCCGAGCAGGAAGGCTTTGCTGAACATAAACATGCTTGGTTCAAAAGTCCCGACGGTTTGAAATCGTACAAGACCTCTCGCACTGGAGAATTGATGGATGGGTAGTTCTCGTCGTCGTTATCGTCGCTTGACACACAATTTTTGTCAAAGACCTCAAATCACCGCAGTGTCTAATACTCATCTTCCAGATTATGGCAGTGAGTTGTACCAGTCGTCGCGATGACTCAATAGAGAGTATATCATCTGCCGTCGCAACAGTTGCATCCTTCGTTCATACATCCCTGAACCTCATATTCAAGAATTCCTATCAAGACAGAACCATCACGATGACAAACCAAAATAAGATCTCGAGCAATCAGTCGCGACAAGATAGTCTCATCAGCGGCCCAAACGCCCACCACACCAAACCCATCCAACCCTCAAGATCAAATGCATCGCGCCCGCAGACAGCACGCTTGCCAAAAGAGACCTCAAAGCATGCGACTCTGACGGCCGAAGCCTTGGCCACGCTATCACCCAAGGACAAGGACCAGACTGCCATCTCCAAACACACTCGCATCAAAGAATTCCTCCACAGACTGCCTGATCCAGAAGACACTTGCAACGAGGACCCATATCCATACCCCGACATGTCGACAGCAAAACTACCAAAACAATGGTATCAAGACCCAACAACCATTTCTTGGTCTCTTCACACGATCCGAGAACAATTGCGGGCACACCACACCCCGCTCCTACCTTCTGACATGCACCTCTGGCACCGATTCCAGAAGATGCTTTACGAAGAAGAGCACGCACAGTTCTGTCGCCATAAAGCATGGCTGAGCTTGCAATACTCTGAACTTCATGCAAAGGTGGCTATGTTTGTGGGTGTAGATAATACAGAACAAGGGTTCAAGATCCACAAACAAATGGTTTGGTTGAGGGATAAATGGCTAGGTGTAGAAGTGAAGTTATTGTATCATGTTGTGCGTTACGAGGATGATGGGAAGATAGTCAAGGGAGTTACAGAAAAGTTACAGTTGGGGGAGGAGGTAGTAGAGAACCGACCGATACTGCGGTGATAGATAGATGATTTGAGGATAACTTGAATATGTACAAGAGTTTACCGCTATCAATGCTTCTACATGTCTATACTCGTGCTTCCAAGTCTTACTAATGATCTGACCGAAAGCAAGATCCTGTGTAGTTGGGAAGGTTTACATCGCCGACCGATCCCCTTCCTCCACACCTTGCTTGCAGACGATAGCTTTGATCTAATCTTCTAGGTCGCTCTCATGGTAATATTCCAGCTCCAGTCCATTCTTCGATATGTTCAGACAACGGGCAAGGCTCTTCACGCCATGTAGTTGCCAGTAAACTTCATTCTCGACTTCTAGGCTATCGGCGAGCCAGACATTGTCTTGATGTGACTCAAGAGATCCATCGGGAGGAAATATAGCGTGCGAGTGGGGGATTCTCGTGACCGTTGTGTGAAAGCGCGGGAATGATCAAAACATCCAGTCCAAAGGCGATCACTCCTCCTCCAACAAACCTTTCGTTCACTGGCCGTGTCCAGGTAACGCGCGTTGGCATTTCCATTGCAGTTCTTAACGACAGACCAGCGAATAGAGAGGGAGGGCGATTTGTGAGGAACAAACGTTTTGACATATACTCCTAGGAGAATTACGCAAGGATGCTTGCCAAAAGCGTTGTGCGTCGCGTCCGATGCTGTGTACCAATCAATCGACAGCGTAGCGCTGTACTTGAGATAGATGTCTGTCAAAGGGGACGATCATCTTCCCAGTCGAGTCTTGATGGTTTCGAGCAGAGCAGAAACCAAAAAGGGCTTTGCCACAATTGCATCAATGCCCGATTCCAACGCGTGATCGACCTGACCTCTTCGGACGTTTGCAGTGATGGCGATGATCTCGACATGTTGCGTCAGTTTGCCAGCTTTTTCGAGAGATCGGATTTCTCTGCTCGCGGAAAGACCATCCATGACTGGCATTTCCAGATCCATCAGTACAACGTCTAGCTTGTGGCCGGCGCCAGCTGACTCTTCCCATATATCGGCGCGACGTAGAGTTTCCAGTGCCTCTAGACCATGGTTGGCAACATAGACGATGCAGCCGGCTTTAGTGAGCTGTTTCTTGAGGATTGCTTGGTTGATGAGATTGTCCTATTTGAAATGTTAACACGGATGCTTGGAAAGACGAAGATACGAATACTTACTTCCACCAAGAGGACATGATACGGCAGTTCGGGCGGAGGTGTTTCTTCCTGGAGAACCTTGGGACTCGGTACAACTTTCTGCCGCTGCAACGCCTCAGGCTCTTTCACAGCAGCTGTATCTTCGATGACCTTCAGGGACTGTGTGTTCTCTAGCTGCCGAAGAACCAATTCTTGCGTTGCTTGAAGAGTCGGTTCTGAAGACGGTGTAGGAGGGGACATCTGGCGGACTTTGATGTAGAAAGCGAACGTAGAGCCTTTGTTTGGTTCTGATACAACACCGATGCTTCCGTTTTGCTTCTCAGTCAGAGAGTGAGAAATGAAGAGGCCGAGTCCCGATCCACCGTACTTGATTGATGTCTTTGGGCTA
>SWBH01000049.1:0-27331 GCA_024195465.1 Aureobasidium sp. EXF-8845 | reverse complement strand
GAAATGAAACTGACATCAAGCTCTACAAATTTCAGAGTTTTTGAAATGAAACTGACATTAGTGGCTAATTTCAAAGATTTCATTTCTGAACCACACTGGAGCCTGGCAGACCTTGGGCTGCGGCTGAGGCTCGCGAGATACCCCATCTCTATCTTGGACCGTTGAAGCGCCTCAAGAAGAGCATTCCAGAAGAAGAATACTGCGAACGGCGGGATACGACGAAGAGAACGAGCTCTAGTATGCTGTAGGGTCGTTTTGCGAATGCTCCACTCATGCCAGCGAGTGTGCGTAAGTCAACAAGGCCTTCTGCGTCGAGTCGCGAATCTGTCGCGGCAGCTGTGGCCAAAGATTGTGTTAACCGCAGCTATCGAAGAGTGCTGAACTACAGCAATAGACTCGAGGGCAAGCTCAAAGAGCTCGAATCCATGCGCGCGATTGACGATGATACTGGTGAGTTTACTAGTTGTGGTTCCAGGGCTGTACACTGTATAGCTTACACATGAAAGAGTTATCCAACCATATCAGAAGTCTGCTACAGACCCAAGCTCTGGAGCAAATGTGTCTTGCATTTTATCATTTCCGCTTCTCGCAATGGTTTCATGACCTGACTCTCAGGTGTGAGTCCCGTCCTGATGGTTCCCATAAAGCATGGCAAGCCACCCGGCACTTGATAGGTCGACTCGGGTCCTGGCACAAGTCAACTAAGATTGTGCTTGCACAAGCGATAAAGAATCCACAGTTGAAACAAAGCCCGGCTGTCCGCTGCGTTGACTGTTTCGCAGCCACAAAGTTTGATTTCAATCCTGCTAGCTTCACGATCGCCCCTGCAGTGGAGCAGACCTTCTCCGGCCGAAATTGTGATTACGCGCTAGATTCAGCAAGGGTGCTCTTCAAACAACAACAACTTGACCTTGATGAAGCATTCAAGAAGCGCAAAGAACATCCTTTCCAGCCCAGGGTCCACGCAGAAGTATTGATGGCTGATCACTTCTTTCGTCGTGAGCTCGAGTTCTGGAACGGAAATTGCTATCTTGGTTGCAGCAAGCCTTCATGTTTCTGCTGTGATCTCTATCTGAGGAACCATGTGCGCTCATTTTCTAGTAGACCTTGTCATGGTAACATCTGGATCAACTGGTGTCCTGCTGCTCACAGTGTGACAGAGCATGTAACCAGAAACGTGCCGACGGGAACAATCGTGGAAGCCATGATTCAGAAGATGCACCACGAAGCAGAGCACTCTCTTCTGTCAGGTCTTCGGCTTCATAGAACTCGAGTGGAGTCGACGAGTGGCTTTTCAGGCAGCACTCGGCGCACGGAATATGCAGATGATGGTGCAGATACGATTTTAGAGATCTGGCGCTCGGTGTGACAATGCGACGGTCGAATTCACGCTTTAAGTAGCCTTTGAGGAATTGAGCTGGGAATTTTTACCCTTGCATGCAGTGAGCTGAGTAAAACAGTTGAGATGGGTGGTCAATAGATGAATATGGCCGTGCTCGCGGGTATCACAAGAAAGTGTTTAAATACGTTTGTCACAGCTCATCTAGACAAGCCACAGGAAGTGGCTGCAGACTTCATTTCTATAGGTACGTAATCAAAGAGAAAAATCACAGATGCTTCCATGATCTCCAAGATCGAGATGTCGACAAGCATCGAGATCCCGACCACCACACATCTTTGTCCTTTCCATCCGAGGCTCTATCTCAAGTTTTTCTGCAAGAATCTATATCTAGGTAGCAGCAAGTATCACTTGACGCAGTCTCTGAGGATGTGAATATCGTACGAAACCATGGCGGAGTCAGGTGGAAACAATTCATGACTTCGTCCTGGCTAGCTTCTATCTATTTTGGGGCGAAAAGAAAAGGTAAGACAAGCAAGCCATTCAGTATTACGACCCCGGGAGACAAACATGACAGGAATTGGGATTCTTGAGAAGCGCGCGCTTGGCAGCAGGCATACTATGGAAGTATTTGTCCAACGTTTCCACAGTACAATCTGGTGATCAGTTCCAAAAGATGAAAAGAATGTAAACGACAACAAGACTGATGTGTATTGAGTCCATCTCTAGGTCTTCTCAATAAGAAAAGTGTGGCATCCCCGTGGGCCAGGAAGTCCAAGACGTGGCTTCGGGAAGGACTCCGTAATCTCTCTGTGCATATTCAGCCGATACGAGCGCACTTGGCGAACAGATATGAAGCGAACAGTCATGGTAAGCGGGTAAGATAAGAGACTGGGGATCCGCCGCTAGGCCGTCATATACTCCCACAGCCTCTTCGCCATCTTGACGAATAGCTTGCTGTAGGAGCCAGTCCACCAACGCAACTCTCAATGGTTCGAGCTGCTGTCTAATGGCTTGGAGTCCCGGATCCTGTAGCAGATTCCTCATACTTTCAAAGGCTGGTCCTCGCTTACGCGAAAGCTTCGTCCAGCTAACAAGAGTTGAGTCAGAACAGATCTGTTCCGACAGAGGATCTCAACTTACTAGGATTTTGAGATGCGTCTTCCCAATACTAGCAATATGCCTCTCCCGCCAGTGTGCTCTAGGAACCGATATCTTCTTCCCTGTTCTATCATGCGGTTGATGTTCTTCGATGCTTGAGCGATGTTCTGAATCGCGTTCGATGAAAAGAGTGCTCTGGCTGCCGCGTCAACATCTATGCATCCAAGAGTTTCACAGTATTCGACCAGGGCGACACAAGAAAGCCTCTCGGCAATGTGCGACTAAACGTCTGCACGCTGCGCTTGAAGGTAGTAACTTGCAATCTGAGCGATTGGTGGTAATTGTGAGGCAGGATAGGTTTCGGCTTGCAACCAGAAGACACTCGGGTCGTTCATCCACTCCTGATGCCTTGTTTGCAACAACGCTTTCGTTTCTTCATCGAGTATTCCGATTTCCAACGATTTTGTGCGTCTTCTACTATCTCGATCTCCTTTCTTCTCGATCCGATATGAAAAATGGTTGTTCATCTCAGGTCTTTGACTTTGGATATTACTGATCTGTCTCATGATATCATTAAGTAGCCTAGCATCCTAAGACATTTTTGAGTAAAGCAAAAGAAACTAATTGGAAGATCTTACCTGGACGACATTCCCGGACAGGGCGTCTTGTATGTTGACAACCATCGTGGAAACTTCAGCATCCATAGCTTTTGCATAAGTTACCCTCAGCGTGAAATCCGATATCATGGGACAGAGGCAGAGAATGGAAGGTCGGGAGATCAGAAAGATTGTTCTTATTGAAAAGGGCATCTTGGAGTTCCATCGAGGGTCATCACACCGCCTCGCAAACGATGTTCTGTACGGCTATGCGAGGCCGCAAGCGATAACGTCGGAGCTGCACGCGAACTTTCACTGTAGTGGCTTGATAGGTCAGACTAGGAGGGGTATGCTGCAGATGATGCGCCTAAGCCCTGATATAATCCCACATGATGCGCAAACCTGCATGAGACTTCATGATGATCTTTTGAGGATATAGACTGATGCCTGCACTGCTCCTGACTTTTGGAAGCGAATCTGCCGGACTTTTGGTTATATGAAGGCTGGGGCCAACGCTGGGACTACGGAAAAAGAGTAGGCCTCTCGAATTAGGCAGATGGCATTAGATTATGAATGGTGGCATGAAGAGGAATCACTGTAGAGGACCCCCAGCCTGATTCATTCTGCATGCACAAGCGTGACGTGTTAGGTCTTCGTTCTTGATGCTTGGGTAGGTACTTGCATTGCAGTCTAAACAAAATTTGCTAGCTGCATCGATATTGGCTGGCCCCCACTATCCATCAGGCATCAGACGTAAACTGAAAAAACAGTACAACTTGCCATATCAAAACGTTCGACAACTTTCAGATCTTCCACATTTTGAATTTCCCGACCAAATCATATGTGCAAGAGGGCCCGGACTTCTTGAACAACGAATGGAGAACTCTGCGTCTTCGTCAGAGAACCACTCGCGACTCATTCGAGCTTCTGCTGGCGAGGCTCATGAACATGCATGACGTCACTGCAGACTGATCACGTTTTTTCCATCTAATCACCAACACGCCAACCGACCGTTGCATCGGATCTAAATCCTTTGAGTACGCTAAAAGGCCGTCAGGCAAATAAATACGCTGCAGGCTCGGCAATAAGATACGTAACAAGTAGCCTCATGCGTTTGACGAAACTCTCTTCCTGGACTGCTGCAGATGTTTGCATGTAACAGAACGGATCTGATCCACTTTTCTCATCTTATCTCCAATTGATGACAAGCCTGTGCATTGCTTGCCCAACCATTATTGTAGGTAAGGTATTCTATGCGAAGCCCGCATCGACTCGACAGGATCTCCGGTATGTCCGACGATGTTTTCTGATGCCATACGACCAACAATATCGCCCACTCTGACACAAAAGCTCGTTGGGCTTGGATGTTCATGTTGCGATATGACGAGGTACAACCAACGCATCAAGCAACCTGGAAGGACCACCGTAGTACCAGATTCAGGACAGCGTGGGGGGGTTTGACGATGAACGTAAATGTCTGAGATCTCGTACGTTTACTGTCGATATCAACCCAGTTCCTGCGCCATTCACTCGAAATGCCTTCCAACTCCGATTTTATCAGACTCGAACGAACACCTTCCACCAGGAGCATAGACGACGGCTTCAGCGTTACTGAATCTGATCGAGAGAGTGTCACACCATCTACCCGCCCTGAGCAAAGTGATTCCATAGATTACTGGTTCGGAAAGAGATACCTGGAGATCAACATCGCTCAGAAACTCCTTGAATCTTCTGCTGCGCAAGAACCATTCGCGAGCTTCAATGTATGTCTGTCGGCTATATCCATGCTGAAATATGAAGCTTACTTTCGATAGGTGAGATTAGACGCCCAGATGAGAGACTTCCCATACGCCGAATGCTGTTTCGCCTGGCAGAATCATGGTATAGCTAGGGAAGTCAGCGTTTCGCAAGAACCAGCTTTCTCAGACGTCCTGAAAGCACTTACAGCTATAGGCACAACTCTGCGGACAGGCTCAGATTCAAAGAAAAAGATTGTGTTGGACATGATTCGAGCGAAATGTAACTCCTCAGGGCTTGGCCCAGAAGAAGATCTCCGTAGCCACGAACCGATGCAAGAAAGAGCAAGAAGGTCGCAAGTCGATCACAGTGAGGTCGCGCGTCAGGATGGGCATGCTGCAGCTGAAGATGGAGATATCTCGAGATACAGTATGGCTTTGAAGGAATTCGGTGATCAGGTAGACAAAATGCCTTATTATATTTTCGGACCTGACAGGTCAGGTCGGACAGGGTTCATAGCAACACTGACCTTCCATGGCACCCAGGCAACGGGGTCTGGCAAGACAAAGAAGCTCGCCCAGCACGAAGCCGCCAAGAAGGCCTGCGCTATGCTGCGGATCAATCCTTAGTCGTAGAGCTCCACGTGGTAGCTGGCAGTATCGATCCAGAAACTCCCTCGAGCATATGACTACTATACGCAGTTGTTTGACATCTTCATATAAGACGCGTAATATGATCTTCGAGCATTCTTGTGACTGTAAAGCTGAACAAGTGGTATATCATTGCCAAAAGTGTTGCAGAGCCTCTCGCCTTTCTGAGTTCCTTATCGGCGCATCATCCCCGCTAGAGATAGATGATGGTGATAATAATGGATACAGAGAACGACAATGAGTGCTTCGTTGGACGTTGGAGACATTCGCGATCACCTGGAATCCTCCTTTATACACACGATCATCAGAAGACTTCTCCTTAGATAATAGACACGCGAAAACGTCCATAAGAGTCTATCTTATCCTGGTGATCCTTACATTTGACTTTCTGAGGCGTACCGATCGATAGACATCGTTGGCAGTGAGTTTACGAGCAATGATCAGAGATTGAAGTAGAGCATTAACATACAACAGGGATAGGGCCGGAACAGGATCTTGATGGTAAAGTCGCTGTTCAGCAGCAAGTGTCAGCTACCAAGCTACAAGTCTTGATATGCGCGTGGGTGCCATGTTTACTGTGAAACAGTAGATGATGGTCGACTGACATTGAATATCCACGATTCGCGTGATTCCAAGAAATTCACATGGAATCGTGAACTTGAGCTTGGGAAAGTAGCTCTGCTTCCCTCGTCGCTCGGTCTTACAAGTTGTCTACCCTTCGGTAATCATACATTCATTGTCAAACGAATCACAACGCCTTCCTTCTTGGGATGTTGTCCAGCGCAGACAGTTTCGACCTTACTCTTGTGATTATATTTCATCTAATATTCGGCGAAAGCTTTATGGTTGGACTAGAATTTAGGACCAATTACTGACTCTAGAGGAGTTTGTGCAGGAGGGTGCAAGTGAACTTTAACGACGAGGATACTTGATCGATGTTATGAAAGGGATGCCATCTTGTTACTATCAAACGCACCGTCGTTAACGACAGGGCCTATGGGGCTGATGACCGACCGACGCTGATCATGACGTTGCAGACATGCAGTCGTCAACAGTCCTGTTGCCAACAGTATTCAATCGCGACCACCATCTGGGTGGAAGACAGCTATCGTCTTGTTCAGAACATCTTCTAACAAAGTGGAGGCCACGAGTCAAAGCGAGACGCTGCAGACCGCACAATTGGTATCCACCGAGCTTCTGAGTGTCCCAGATTTGAAGAGAAATCTGCTACAGGACTCGGTTGACAGTTTTGGCGATAAAAGGACCGCTCAAAAGTCATAAAGGCGACGTGCTCTATTGGATGACCAACCGCGAGGATATTCTCGTGCGTAGCAAAACTACCTGTGCGGTACTTAGAAGGAATCCATAATAGTCTCTTCCAGTTTCAGGTGACCCATCCGCCGTCTAGATGGAGTGGGGAGAAGGAAGTCGATGGAATACCACATAAGATCAGGTCTTGGGAAGAAAGGATAACTGTGCCCCTATCAGTTTGGAGCCATCTACCATCTCTCGAGATGGAGACTTGTTTCTCAAATCCGCAGGTATGGTAAAGGGCAAGCTGAGTACCTTCAGCACGACTCCAGATCCTAATAGTCCTGTCCATCGATGCGGAGACAATCAAGTCACCATCCTTGAGGAAACTGACTGAAGTGACGCAGTACGAATGACCATGATATATGCGGCATGTACGTCCTGATTATATATTCCACAGTCTGATTGTATTATCGTCGGAGCCGGAAACGACGAACTTGCCGTTTGGTGAAAAAGCCACGGTTCTCACGCACTCCTCGTGACCCTGTAGAGTAGCAGATATCTTTTCTTCCTCTACATCCCACATGACTATATTACAGTCGTGCGAGCCAGAAGCTATAAGCTTGTCGTCTGGTGAAAACACAGCTGTCATGACCTGATCAGTATGACCTTGCAATGTGCTAAGTTCTCGGCCCGTCTCTGTGCTCCAAAGCCTGATACTGTGGTCACCCGATGCAGATAGCAGCAGCCCACTGTCTGATGAGAATGCGACTGCGTTTATCCAGCTATAGTGGTTCCTTAGCGCGAACAGAGACTCTCCAGTCCTAGGGTTCCACAACCTGACCACGAAATCTGTTCCTGCGGAGGCAACCATAAGGCCATTCAGGGAGAACGCCACTGCACGGAAGGGCAGTTTATGGCTTTCAGTCGTTTTAGAAGATTTTTGTGCCTCAACATTCCAAATCTTGATGGTTCTGTCAGTTGAAGCAGAGTAGATGCGCTCACAGTCCGATGAAAACAGAATCTTCTGAACTGGTTCGGTGTGGCCATCAATTCTATGTTGCAGTTGTCCGATCGTTACCTCCCAGACCCGAATAGTGCAGTCAGATGAGGCAGATGCAAGTATCTTGCCATCAGGTGAAAATGCTATAGCATTGACCCAACTCGAGTGCCCCTCGAGTCGGAAGTGGAGCTTTTCTCCTTCTGAACTCCAAATCCTGACTATCTCATCTCGCGATGCAGAAGCTATCAGTCTACCGTCTGGTGAGAAGAGCACCGCAGTGACATCTTCAGAATCGTCGCTGAGCGTGGCTTCCAGATTTCGGTTTTGTACACCCCATAGCATGACAGTCCCGTCATCAGATGCTGAAGCGAGTAGCTTGCCATCTGGCGAGAAATCTATAGCATTGACGTTGTCTGAATGATCCTGAAGACAGGAACACGACCCTCCAGTCTGTATATCCCATAACCTCACTGTCTTGTCGCTCGATGCTGAGGCCAGCAATGCGCCGTCTGGAGAAAAGACCAACGCATTGATCCCAGCAACATGACCTCCAAGTGTGCGAAACTCATCTCTTGGTCTATCCCACAGCTGAATGTCTGTGTTGTCGGGTTCAAAAGGGTATCCGGATGCAAAGACCAAGAGTTGGCCATCAGGGGAAAATGACATTGCTCTGATTCCATCCAAGTGACGATCGAGAACGTGTAAAGTTCTTCCTTCGGTTGCAGACCATACCCTGACTGTCCCGTCACCGGAAGCAGAGGCCAATAGCGCGCCATCTGGTGAGAATTCTGCTGCACTGATCCAGTCCGAATGACCCTCGAGTACAGTGTTCAAGTAGCCCGTTCCAGGTTCCCATAATCTAACCGTATCGTCTGCCGACCCGGTAACGAGACTTTGGCTAGAAGGCGCCAGTCTCATCGCAGTAATCTGTTCTGAATGGCCTTCTAATGTCTTTAAACAAGCATTCCAGTCATCCTCCACAGCGAATGAGCCTTCCAGCCATACGGGTAGCCGTCTAAAATACAACTTCTTTACTAAGCTGTTGTTTGGACTGAAGATAAGACAAGAAGTGTATGTCTGCAGCGGTGCTTTCTCGATGGTGCTCCTACTCCAGAGGACAAAACGTTCGATGTCGTGAATCAGGGACTTGAAGTCTTCTATCTCCGGCCATGGACCCAAGGAGATCTCACTACCTTTGAGTGTTGCTGCATGCTCGAGACAGATATGTATAGCTTCTTCAACTTTTCCGATAGTACGTACTACTTCTGACATTTGGCCAGTGATAGCTGAAAGCTCTAGCCTGCAGAAGATGCGTATAGAAGAACGTCGCTATCGTGTTGAGATCCTTTAAGGAGAGCATCGTTGATGCTGTTGGAGAAGGACGGCATAGATGCCTTGCCCAAAAAGTGCAAGGATATGAGAGTTGATTCGGTAACACTTCCTCTGAATAATCTCCGAGCTCAGGTAACATATAGCCAGAGGAGCCTACGTTACATATGTCTTCCTTGAGGGTTTCTGACATTACACGTAGAGCTCGTACGCCGATCTTATGGTGTGCGTCTTCGAGGCCAGAGGTAAATATGCGTAAGCCGTTGCCATTGACGAAGAATTCCTTAGCAGACTGGTGTATGAAGTAGACCGTTCCCGCACGGACTATGACGAAAGGGGCGCATAAGTCCAGTAGCTCATTCTTACCCGCCGCATCCTCACAGGAATCAACTGGCAGGTCCGCCATGAGTCTTAGTTCCTGGACTGAGGGCGGTCGATAGGCAAGAGTGACAAAAGCTAGTATCGTTCGGCAGTGATATGCGTCATCGTGATTCTCGAGCTGCTCGATTTGGAACATCATCCGTTCATACAGTGGCTGGAGACCTGGAGGAAACTTTTCCAGTGATTATCTGACGCCTCTTACGCCTCTGAGCTTCTGTAGCTCGTTACAAACCAAAGCAACCCAGAGAAATGTACCTCCAGCCTTCTGCTCCAGCTGCTTCTTGACCTCACTCGCCAACTTTTCTCCATATCGTTTCCGTGTAGTGAGCTCTCGCACTTTTGCATTGACGTACAGAGCCACGGCATATGAAACTCTATGCGCATTGAGTTCGAGACTGATGTTAGAGCAGACGCTCTCGTACGGTAGATGATCCATGATCCAAGACTCATTACGACTGGTCAGGAACCACTTCACCGTTTTTGGTATGGTAGGACGGAACCTGATGATATGCTTGAGAAGCTCGGTCTGCTGGAAGCCACATTCATCTAATGCGTCGATGAAAATGAAAGTAGGAGGGAGCCCAGGATCACGCAATATGTCCTCGAGCACACCCCATAGAGCAAAGAACGCATTCGGGCCTTCGAAAAGGCCATTTCCTGCACTGTCGTACTTTGCTTGGATGTGACGGATGAGACTTTTGTGTTGATCTATCAGGACGAAGATCAAGGCTCTCAATGCAGACACAGCGGTGTTGAGTGCGGAATCAGTGTGCTGAAAAAAGAAGAAGGCAATCAACCCGTCGGCCTTCGTTCGCTCTAGCTCTTCCTTTACATGTTCTATGGATGCCATAACGATCATCGTCTTGCCCTTGCCGGGATCACCGCTTATCCAAAGAAGATGAGATGATGATGCGTGCCACCATGTCTGGTATGCTGCATCTGCGAAAACCCAGTCGCACGAGCCCTCGAGCAGAGGATCCTTGCTTCCCTCGATACGTCGCTTGTCGTCCCGTGCATCAGTCTGCCGAAGGTTTACCAAGCATCGGTCTTGCTTCTCGTTATCTGTGTGAGAACAGAGTTAGAAAGTTCACTCGATATCAGGCTGAACGGGTCTGAGGCAGCAAGATCCTATGATACCTATTGCTGACTGATAAACATATATGTTTCCGTATACGCTCTGATTCGCTGCTTGCACCGCGATCCTTGCGTTCGTGTTGTTAAAATCGGTCGCTCGTTCCATGATTCGAGACTCAAGACAAGATCAGCTCGATCTTCGCAATAATCATCTGGTCGGGCAAAGGTCGCAGTGCAAATCGATCAGGATTCTTCGAGGGGTCCAAGGGTTTGACCACCAATTTCCTAGGATTATTAGTCAGGTTTCTTGTAAACCTATGCTAATTTGTCAGACTGCAGTCTGGCTGATTCGATGCATGACTAGCGCATTCCAGATGGGTGATGATGCTTTAATCTGGCGGGTAGTGTGTTCATGCCGATGGAAAAAAGTCATTATGAAGTCTTATCGCAGCCTTGCGAGCACCGGTGACATGGCTGGAAAATATTGTCAGATTACTTCTCAGCGCATCATGAGAACATCAAGAGGCATACATGACTTCGTGTTGGAGGTAGAGCGGTGCACCCTTGTGCGTGATTTCCTCCCGTAATCACATTTGCACATCAGTATCTGTCATACTCGCGTAGGACTTGGCGCCGCTTGCGTTCCATGTGCACTGCAGCCGTTGGACCGCTGAACATATCGCTGTGTCGACTCGGGTTGATGACAGCTGATGTAGTGGTCTGGACTATAGAAATCCTTCATGCACGCGCATGAGTAAGTACCCCGCATTTTACCACAGGTTGATGCAACTCAGTAGCTGCATTTCAGCTACTACGCATAACCGCCAATCAGCTGGACGAGAAGGGTGATGTGGCTGTCGCAAAATCGCGCATCTTCTCTGCACAGATCATAGAAGTAAGCCGTCCAGATTGAAGCATCCTACCTGTCGAAGTGGATCACCTTTTCCTATTTCTATCTCACCACAAAGGAAAGAGCCCACAGATGGAGCCCGCCGGACTTGCTGTCGGAGTGCTTGCTATCGCAGGACTATTCAACAATGCAGTCGACTGTTTCGAATTTGTCCAGCTCGGTCGAAACTTCGAAACAGACTTTACAACATGTATACTCAAGCTCGACGACACTAAGCTGCAACTTTCACGCTGGGGTCAAGCTGTGGGACTCAGTGGCGATCTTCGCAACACGGAAAAGCTCAACCGAATCTTCGGTGCAGAAGAAACCGCAGATCTTGTGGCAGAGAGACTGAGACACATCCTTAGGCTTTTTGCAGATGCTGAAAACATCTCGCACGAGTTTCAAAGTGACAAAAAATCAAACAAGAACACTTTACAGCCCTGTGATGAACTCGATCCGGCGATACGATCATTACGTGACAAGCTGCGCGACCTTTCAGTTCGGCGTCAAAACGTTACCCCGCTCAAGCGCAAGGCAAAGTGGGCCTTGTATGAGGAGAAACACTTCCGCGAATTAGTCGACGACATCAAATCGACAGTCGATAGACTGATCGACCTGTTCTCTTCGGCCGATTCCATCCAGAAGCTCTGCGATCAGGAGGCAGCTGAGATCGTCACACACAAAACTCGACAAGTTTTGAAAGGTATCACAGCAGAACAGGACAAACTCCTGGAGGTTGCCATCGATAGAATGATGGCCCACCGAGTAAGTATACCTGGGATTTTGTGTTTACATTGGAAATTTTGCTACGAAACGAATGACACCAGTTGTAGCCCAAGTCTATGACATTCTTCATTAAGATGTCCCCGATGGAATCAACGACGTGTTTATAGCAGACGGTCCACGACGCCGGCGGCTGTCTTGTTGACGAGCTCGATGCAGATGCAAGATGCAGCCGTATGAGGGAAGATTCTGTCTCTGTAGCACGGATAGAGATGCACGCAGTGCTCTGCAAGCGTCAGCTGCAGCCTTGGTCCGTTGATACAAGGCGACTGCTGTGCGTGTGGCTGCCGCTCCTCTACATCCTCCTTCTCGATTGCGGTCCATCGAAACGATCTGGGTCGCGGCTTTCTCTTGTTAGAGTCGCCGACAATGTTGCCTTTATTCCTGCTCTTGCTGTTCGGCGCCGCAAGGATCTCTTGGACGCTTTTCGCTTCTCTCCTCGCGAGATCTTGGTTTGCTGGACAGTGGTCGGGGCGAATTTTCTGCAGACATTGGTTGGTGTGTGCGATTGCGATTTCTACAGGCAAGTCGTTATGTCGTGCTCGATGATAGTTTTGTTTTGGTCATCTTAGGTAGAAAGCCAAAGTCCAAGCAGGGGCAGGGAGAAGGCGTGCACGGACGGAGAGAGGCTGGACCCTGGAAGCTTGGCGCACGATCTCAACGTCCTTGTTGCAGACACCTAGATAGCTAGCTGGTGACGGTTACTAATCCGTTGCCATCTTCTGAGGGTATGGATACTATCAGACATCGAAATCTGTCCCCTTCGTTGTATGCTTCGCTCGCATCGTGGTTGATGTTTTGTCATGTGAATTCTGTTCACAACGGCATCCCGAACTGCCCGACTTCTTCCGCCGTACATCGTCAATCATCGTGGACAGATCACGCCAAGGGGTAGGCCGGAGCCGCTCGTGGTGCGCCGTCTGATTGACTCATGACAATGGTGTCGTCAATTGTGGCTGGGTCCGAGAATAGGAGTAACAGGAGAAGTACTATGCGCCTAGAGAATGGGAGTCAACAAGCGCCGGCGTAGCAACGATCCCGATGAGGTGCGCGGTGAAGAAGGAAAGCGCGATTCGCTTCCACGTCGCTTCAGCGAAGTCGCGCATGCATGCTATCGCACGTGCTAAGAACTCTCTACTCATCATCTTCCATATGAGCAACACATCCTCATTCGTTTTTCGTATCAGAGCACTCTCTATACTCAAGTTTCAATGAGCCTCATCTACCGCAATCTTGGCAATCGTCCTCTACTCTTCACATCACATTTTTATGCTTACTAAAGGGATCTTGGATGTTTCAATCGACAAGTTCCGCATCTTTCACTGGCTGCTGCCTCTTAGCACTTGTAAAGCGTTCTAGCCAAGACCCGACGCCGAAACAGCTTGGCATTTGCAAGTTTTTGCTTCAAGAAGTATATACAAGGAGCAGTAGCCTAGCAAATTTTGGCGAAGGCGCAAAAGTCGGTGCCACTCTTAGCAGCAAGGCGATGCTAAGGGACTGGGGCAGGCTTCCTTGTTGTTTTCTACGTTGGCGCGTAGGGAGATTCTCGGGGTTTGGCCGTCAAGGCTCAAATGATCTGCAGCATTGATCTTCTTACTAGATACTTGCCCTCAGCCGTTGTGACGTCATTAGAACCTGCTGCCTAGACCTCTGTACGTGTATAGAACATCGGATGTACCTGGCCATCCACTTGATATCGCGTGCCAATATGCCTTCGATGAGCAGACACCAATTCCTCATCGAGTTCGTATATGGCGTTGAGAAAGATTTCGACGTTGGCGGCGCCCAAGCATCATTGGCTCAAGGGTCTAAACCAGCGCATCGGTCCTGGGGCGACGAGGACGACATGATCGAGGTCCCATACACCAGTGATGACCATACAAGGTCTCACATCACCATTAGTCTGGACGAGAAGCTCGTCGCCGTCTGCGGTGGACTCTTGATCAGTGTGTACGACATAGCGACCAAAGAGTGCCGCACGCAATTCTGGTGCCCTGACAACTCTTTTCCGAATGTTCGGTTCCATGATCTAGACCACAAACATGGCGGCTATCGCCTCATTGTCGCCACTTCCGATAGAGTGGCTGCAGTCAATAAGCTCGTTTTCGTGGAACTTGACGCTGATGGTCGTATGTCAAAAGAACAAGTAAATTTTCTGGTCACACCAGATGCCATGGACGAGTCTCTTGCACCAATCATTTCTCGAGTTCATGGTACGTATGGCGACTCTGATGATGTAATTGGATCTTTGCTGGACAAAGTCCGCACGAACTTTACCAGAGCTCTGGAAGACCTACAGGCAATGCTACTGTTCAAGGACCTTGAGCAACTCGATGGCAAACTATCTGGCTCGCAAACTTCCAGCAGCGATGGAAGACTGTTCTTGTATGTCACCGACAACCAAAATACTCAACAAGGTAGCCGTCCAGCTGCGGAACTTCCCAAAATCGTAGTGTACGATTTCGCGAACAATCGCCAGAAGCATGTACTTTCTGGTCATGAAGATCTTGTGATATGGACTGCGTTCAGCCCCGACGACAACCAGATTGCCTCCGCTTCCTGGGACGGTACGTATAGACTCTTTGATACTGTTACAGGTGAGTGCAAACACATCATTGGTCCGATTGATGGCCAATGCACATCGGGGGCCTGGTCCCCAGATTCGAAGCATATCGTTGTGTGCGGCAATGGCAAACGAACCTCGAAAGACACTGAAGCCATTGAAAGCTGTTCAATTATAGCTGTGTTTTCTGCTATAACAGGCGAGGAAGTGGCACGATTCAAACATGAAGATCCAAAGTCTAGGCCTGGCCATGTTGCTTGGTCATCTAGAAACGATATCGCCCTGACTCGACGCCATGAGACGGACATCTGGATCTGGAAGCCGTTCGAGCATGAGATCAGCAGCTCCTTTTCTCTCAAAATTGAGAAACCAATCATGAAATCTTTTGCAAGCTTTACCAGGATCTCTTGGGCTAGAGATGGAAATCTTCTAGTTGCAATGGGTGGCGACGGCACAATTGAGGTATGGAATAGAGATGCCAATGTCAAGTGGACGTTGCAAAGGCCACAAGGATTAGACACGAAGCGATTTGGACAGTCCTTCTTCTGGCTTGAACAACACCAAATATTGATGAGTCTAGCTGGTGATGGCTACTTGAGATTCTTCAAGCTAGACTAAGTACAAAACTTGTATTAGGGTATTTATCCAATCCTCTATTACCCGCAAACTGTCATTCAGAACATACTTTCCATCTCCAAACTCGCTTATTTGAAATTTGTGATTAGCTTGTGTACTGGAGTTGTTAATTAGTCATATTATATAGGTTGAACTAAGCACAGATCTTGTACTACGATATGAGTTGCAATTGTCACGAAAGGGCAACCCTAGCAATGGACGGTGTTAGACGAAATAGTAAATGATAGCATAGGAAAGACCAAGAATGAGAGAGTGTAAAGGTATAGAGGTATAAAGGTAGGTAAAGTTGTATGAATAATTTGTTGCTGTTCCGTTCTGCGTCGTCAGGCTATGCTTGTATCGTGATCCTGATTATGTTGGTCAGCGCAAGCATTTCGATGCGTAAGTCTCCCCGACCGAAAAAAAGACTTGATTCTATCGTCTGAAGAACGTCGATAAACGTGTTCAGTGTGGTCAACAATCAATTCAATACAATTCTAGGGGTCCGCATTGTATTGAATTGCCAAGACCTGCTATGCCCAGGAATTGAATTGAATTGCTAGGGTCCGAGGAGGAATTGATTGTCGCATTGCAATTCGTGCCAAGGCGTGTAGATCGCACCATATACGGCTAGACTGAGCAGACTTGGCGGAGATCTAATCAGATTAGGAGGATCCCCGGACGCCGGACTATCTCCGATACACCTATATCTAGCCTTGGCAATTCTCCAATTCCATCTGGACTTTAGCATTGAATTGGATTGCTTCAGCCGGCCATAGCATTGAATTGGATTGAATCGTCTTGGCAATTCAATTCAATGCCGCATTGCAATGCGCATTGATTGTTGACCACACTGAACGTGTTCCATCACAACCACCTTGTTTTCACATCGAGGCGGGTACCATGTGGTCCCAGAACCTACCCTGTATAGCAGATCAGTGGATCTTGGACTGGACCAAATCCGTCCATAGTATAGTCCAGCGAGTTGATGATGATCATCATGGTAACATTTTTTCGCCAAAGATGACTCAGGTACGTTGTTTCCAGTCCTCAGTTTGTGTATTTGATGCTTACTTGTCAGACCTACCAACGCTTTCACCTGACTCAGACAGCAGCTGATCAGTAGTCCAAGATAGTGCATCGAGTGCTCTTTTGTACTGAGCGACCGGCATGTATCTTTGCTCAGGATAGAGATCATAAAGGCTCGTACAAATTCTCCATATCGCGGTCATACCTGTTCTCGCACTCTCCAGATCCGCTTCGATGATCTTGAGCTCTGCTTCCGAGAAATGAAGGGAGAAGACAAAGCCCTGAGTTCCAGGAAGAGTCTCCCAGATAGTCTCGAGCTCGCAAGCTTGCGCCATGTAAGATGCTTCTCCGTCGACCAGTATATTAAGAGCGAGAAGAAGGAGTGTGAATGCCGTGGACTCCTGGAACTCGAGGCACTCGAATATCATTGGGCATTCATCATGCACGATCTTTCTGTATAATGCGCAAAGGGGGCCGTGGTGTCGGCCTGGTTAGTCTGAATCACGCGACAAAGCTCCGTCCTTGCTACTCTGCCTCTGCCTATGCTTCTTCAGGACGCTTACAACCGCCCTGAGTGGAGGCCGCTTGAGTATGACGACTCCAGAGCCTGGGTGGGAGAGTGCTGCACTTCGCGACGCTGTGCAGGGTAGAGATCTTCGCTCGTCTCTAGACTCTCCTCCCTTAGTCTCTCTTCCCTGCTAATTGTCATCTAGCCCGGTATTCGGCCCCACGTACGTACGTCTCCGCTTCTTTACCGCCGCGACTATCGAGAAGAATCTGAAGCTTAACGGCGACTCGGATCAGCTGCTTTGAGTCGAGGATGAGCAGTCCTGGCTCGTAGTAGAAGTAGTAACGAGACGGGAATGATTCACAAGAATTAGGACCGCTCACCTCCGGTTCGGTGCTACGCACTGCACTTCCGTCACTTGGAAACCTGATTACCAGTACATGCCCGGTCTAAAATCAACAAGAGATAACGGAGAGTCCTCTGAGAACACCAGAATAACAAAACATTTAACTAGGACAACCAAGTAGCAGAGCTAGTACAGACGCGTGAAGCGGCCGCCAGGGAAATCAAGTGTGAGGCGCGGGGAAAGGAGTTGTTTGTGGAATCCGCGACGCGCAAACATGTTATGGCGTGACATGCCAAGCTATTCAGCGCAGCGCTAGCCAGAATTCGCCCGCCAAGGCTTGCGCCTGAAGTGAGTAATGTTCGTGTTCACCTCGAGCTTGCTCCATCCATCCTTCTTCTATCCCCTCATACCGAACCTCTGCTTCTATTGCGCGTCAACCACTATATTTTGCTCAATCCTTTCTGATCTTGCCCGAGGCTTTGCGCAGTGTTGTAGTAACGACGCGGGCCTGGCTAGTCCTAATTACGCGGCAGAGCTTCGTCAGCACACCCCGATCACGTTGATCTCAATCGCGCGACTGAGCTTCGTCTCTGCTTGTCTAGTTCTATCCTGCTTCTGCTTGACTGCGCTACCAAGCTTCTGGCCTGGCTTGTCCCGAATTGTGTCCTCGTTGATCGTGCTGCTGACCTGGCTAGTCCTAATTACGCGGCAGAGCTTCGCCCTCGTCGTTCTGCCTCTACTTCTGCCTCGACAAGACCCTCACACACGACCCGAGTCAAGGCTGCTCAAGCGTATCAGTCCAAAGCCTGGGTGGGAGGGTTCTGCACTTGCAACAAAGTGCAGGGTAAAGGTAACGTTGGTTTCGACAGTTCTTCAAGGCGGAGCTTTCAACGCTGCTTCTCCACGTGCCTCATGTTTCTCTCCCTCACTCTAACTACCGTCAAGCTAGGCCGTTTGGCGGATCATGAAAGCATGCTCGCATGACTCTGCTCCCAGCAGCAGCACCATTACCACTAAGACCAAGGCGGAGCTCAAGCTCGATGGTGACTCAGATCAACTGCCCGAAGCGGTGTACCATCGCTTCACTTGGCCCATTTCCGGGATCCAGGTTGGTATCGAGTGGCAACAGCGCAGAATGAGTACAAACACGTGCGGTACCAAAGATGACATTGTCCATATCCAGGCCTCGAACTCCTGCCATCTCGGAGCTCCATCCCCTGTCAACGCCCAAGACTGCCCGCTCTGCCTCTGGGTTGGCGTGTCCAGGAAGACAGAAGAGTTGCTAGTACTCTTGACACAATCCATGAAGCTCAAGAAGAAGTCTCACAAGGCTCGTCGCATGTTTTTAGTTGTTCCGGCAGAATCACTTGCTCTTAGCACTTCTGTTCCAGGCTTCCAACGGCTCTCTCTTGACCAAGTTCCCGAACAGTTGTTCCAACGACCGACTGATAAGGCTTCGGCCCACTCGAATGGCTTTATGCACATCAACCTTACTCTTGACTCGAGTTGCAAGTCGACAGTCATCATGCCTGCTCAAGTACGCGAAAAGCTAGCTCAAGGCACTGCTTTGTCTTTGCTTGATCGTCTGAAGTCGCTCTCCGAAGCTTCGACCTTCGATATGTACTTCAAGTTCAACACCTATGCCCAACAGGAATTGCTAAAACTTACTGAATACATGGAGCACGGCTGTATCCGCTTCAACTCCTATACCACACCTGTCTTCAATACAAAAGCCATGTATTCAGGTGACCGTAATGGCGTATTTGATCAATGGCAAGCTCAAGGTTGGCAGCCTGACCATCGAACTGAAACAAAGTCGCGGAAACGAAGTGCATCCGATCTGCTAGACATTCCTCCAGGCTACGCGCCTCGTCGACTCGCCGTGGACCCTCCTACGTACGACGACTGTGTCGCGAGAACGTCGGTCGTAGAAAAACAATCGCCCGCCACTGCCGGGGTCGATGAGACATCGCCCCAACCACCTGCACGTCTTCATGCCTTTGTATCTCGGAGCTGTACCCCTGTTGACCGCATAGGGAGGCGTCTGTCGCAAGAATCTGCGATGTCCATCGTGTATGACACGCCGCTTGGAAAGGCAGGGAAGACTGATGCTACCTCAAGTAAGATTTTCGCGGCGACACCATTGAATGCGTCCCCTGCGATTGCTCCTATTGCCGTTAGTCATCTCGCTAGCCCTTCGAACGCCGTTCTACCTGTTATTGATATCTCTGCTGGCGCCCCTGATACTGCTCCGTCCACACCTGGTCATTCCGCTCCCGAATCCACTGCTGCCCTGTTCGTCGCGGCATCGGACACTGAAGTTCTCGACGCTTTACCTTGCACTGTTGCGCCCTTGATCACCGGTCTGAACACAAAGTCACCAAGCATACGCCTTTTCGAAGACATGCCTGACTGGCTTTTGCGCGCTTGGAAGATCAGCCCCTTTGCTCATTACATCTGCATTGTCCCTCTCCTTGCTCTAGGCTATAGTGCCAGACTCGAGGATGTCGAGTTATACGACAACAACCGCGCTCGATGTACCGACCGCTTCGTGTCTCTGGTCGCCAAAGCGGACGCTTTTGTCAATACGGCGACGATATGGCCACCTCTTGCCATCTTGTCTTGCGAGTTTCGTAATGTGATCTCATGGATGTTGATGGTAAATTCTTCAGCGGATTGTGACTTATTCGATTTGCTCATTGATATGAAAAGAGAGCTGCAATCTGTGATTGAGTTGTCACAGATACGCGAACAGGTAGCTTGTGCTGCTGACAACCATCTAGACGACGAGTTCGATCGGCGATATGCTCGGTTCTTGCATTCAAAAGCGCTCATTATCATTCAAGTCTGTTATAGATATGGTCCAGCGATGTGGAAGCATAAGGCAGATGTGGCCCTTAATATGGATGAGAAAGTGAAGGTCCTTGTAAAACTCTATTTATAGATATGCTATATAAGTTAGTGCCCCCAAAGCTGCGCGATTCGCGGTTTCGCGTTCCCTCGACACAACCACTTCCTTCTCAACTCACGCAACAACCACAGCATCGCTATGGCTCAACGCGAGCGACAGATCCAATTAGCCCTTGAAGACCTTCGTATAGGTAGCCTCGCATCAATCCGAGCTGCAGGGGCTGCGTACGGCATCCCAGAATCCACGTTGCGCTCGCGTCTAAATGGAACACCGAACCGGCGTGCTGCTCACCAACATTGCAAGAGGCTCTCTGTTCTACAGGAGAAGTTCCTTCTTGACTGGATCCTGACTGGAACTACCGTGCCGTTCGACTGCATATTCCACGACCTCTGACCCATATTGCACAACAAGAGTTAAAACCACCGCGACGATCTGGAAGATCTGGTCCGAGTCAAGAATACTGGTAGTGGTCAGACTGAAAGCACCCGATGTGCCATACAGACCACTGTGAATCATGAAGAAAGAGGCAAGGACTCCAGCTGGCCATGCAAACGAGAGTTTCTTGGGTTGCAGCCACTTCCCGAATGTCCAGCTTGAGAGGAAGCAACCTAGTACGATGAGTGGCTTCGTCCACGCGGGTGCTAGTGGCCTCCACTTCATCGGTATCTCTGGACTGTTGCGTCTGTCAATGTCGAAGACTCTGTGTCCATCTGCAAGGAATCGACTAGCCGTCCATGCGAGTACGAGCATAACGTACGGTCCAAGTGTGTATCGATGTGCTCGCTTCGGTCTGAGAGTAATATATAAGCATACATCCGACACTTTTACGTGGGTATAATTACTTCGTTGGTGGATCCCCGGGGTACGGACCACGTCTAGCCTTGATTTGGATCGGATACATCTTGACGAACCAGTATAGTGTCGTCAACTCGAATGCCTTGTCGGACATGTAGACTGCAGTGGCGTATGAAGGCCCAAAATCCTGTTTGAGTCCACGGAATAGGCTCTCAATCACAGCCCACGCGCCAAGGCCCACGAGAAAGAGATATCGCGACCATATCGCCAACTTCTTGAGAGTTTCCAAGACCCCAACGGCTTCCAAGGTGAAGGCCTCCGGCGAAGCATTAATGTCGTACAGGAGGGAGATGCCGGACAAATACCAAGTAACGATGTTACCCGGTCCATATAGGTGACTGACCGAGGAGAGCGTATGCTCAGACTCAGAGCGATCCTGTTCTCCCAGAGTGAAATGACGCATCGTTCCACCCAAGCAGATCAAGACCGCGATACTGCATAGCGAGGGCAAGGCCTTTTGAAATTGCTTCTCTGGCCAACTCTGACTGCTCACCTGCTGCTGGGTGAGGACCTGATCACCTGCTGCCGGGATTGCAGACGCTGCATCCAGTGTCTCAACCCTTGGAAGTCCTCTATGTACAGCAGCGAGCGGAGATGGTAAGGCTAGAGCACTAGTCTGCCCTAGTTCAATCGGAGACAGTACACCGAGAGAAGAGCGGGACCATCCGCCTTTCGATGTCTTGTTGGCCTGTAGGATCAATTTGTGGCGTTTCTCATAGATCTCAACTGGTATGTTGCCTGCAGGTGTCGGACTCTGGGTTGGATCAACACCTTGAATGAGGACGTCGATTCTCCATCGGATTCCATCCAGTAAACGGATATCCTGGTGCTCCTGTGCATGATCACTCACACGTGACAAGTGTCTGGCAGTGGCCTCATCGATTTCGAGGTCTCTGGACTGATTTCGGGTCAACACTGCCTTATCGAGCTCGATCAGCTCTTGTCTTCGGAAGCTCCGCGATTTGGACCAAGCATACTTGGTTTCACATTTTGCTTCGATGATCTGGGGCATGTTGGACAGGAATGCAATTGCGGAGGCCCAAGGCTTGATCTGTGTGGCAGTCCGGCTTAAGAGACCCTCGCAGAAAGTCTGCAAGAGATCTGTTGTTGCCCAAAGGACTTCTTCTGGATCATCTGCGCTACATTTCGTGGCTAAGGGCTCGATCGCTTCCCAGAGCCTCGTGAAATTGAGCGTGTGGAAGTGTTTTTTAGCTTTTCGAAGGCAGACCTCGAGGGCGTTGACAGCAGCCCAGTAATTCTCCTGCTGCAACATGTGTTCGAAGAATGCATATGGAGCATTATCGGTCTTCTTCGTTGACCAGAGCACGAAATTGGTCGCGGTGATAGCGCCTTGGTTCTGGTAGCGCAAATACTTCAGCCTGATCATGAGGCTGATCGCAAGGATCTGGAAACGATTAGTTTCTGACAGTTGTGCCAACCGCCAAAGTGTCAGTTATACTAACCTGCTCTTCACTCATTGCTTCCAGGGCTGTTGAGTTGAAATTCTGAACGACCAAAATTCGCAATTCCAGGCGCTGGAAGACATGGTGTGAGTAACCTTGGAGATGGACGAAAGTCAGGTCCTCGAATAGCGAGAGAAGGAGGGTCTGCTCGTCGTCCCACTTTTTCTTGGGTTTTATAGCTGTTTGGACATGGTCGCGGAGAGACAGGTAGTCGCCTTGGTCGTATAGCAGGCGTAAGAACTCGATCAGGATCGGGAATTTGTCGAGGTAACGCTCCATCGTCGATGCAGCAGCTTCGCGTGCCTCCCCAAACAAGCCGACGGTGGCCAAATGCATCACGTTCTCCACCTCTGCGGGAACATCTTCCACAACATCAATACTGAAATCCATAACAAAACCCCCGTCCTTGTCAATTGGAGTCAAGGTTTGGTAGTGCACAGCAGAATGTTGCAATTCCATCGTGCGGAAATGACTCTTGGATGTCTAAGAAGCAGTCTGACTGTGTCGGCGATTGCTGCAAGACCTGAGATTTATTGTCAGTGGTTTTGACTGTGAGGTTGCTTTCAGTTTCGCGTGTAGCGAAGTGGCTGCAGGCTTCGCGAATCTGGCCATAGCCATCATGCATGCAACATAGTCAATAGTATTCATGCGGTGAGAGCGCATATGTGCCGTGTTGCCTGGTCGATCATCTAAAGCGAGAAGAGAGCGCTACGGGGGCGAAGCTCGATTCCGGGAATGAGCGAGTGCATCACAACCGGCAAGCCCAAACCAGATTGGTCGTGTAGATAGCTGTACTCCTCATTTTCAGAGGGCGTAATGCTGCGCATACCGGAAGCGGTGTTGCCTTAGAAGCCACAAAAAGCTAAACGCTGCACAAGTGACCACGACGGCCTGGTAGTCCGACTACAACATGCGGGATTCCCAGAGTCGTGCAGAAACCGCCTTTAGTTACTGGTGGCACCAAAGTTCGAGCCAACCTAAGAACGTCGCGGCGCAAGGCTACTGATGGCAGTCTTCGAAGAGACGCCGACTTGTCTAAAGAGGGTGGGAATATATGATATCGCTTTCATAGGAAGACGCACGAAAGTGTATACTATTGGGGCAAAGGAGCGGTGCTTGGCGAAACCAAATCCTTTGAGACAAGTCGGGGGGAACGGCTCGGCCTGCACCTTGAATTACTCAGTCGACAAGCCCGGCTGACCGGTGTATCGGCAAAACAGTCACGCGTAATTGTCACTAGGCGGAAGATGCCCTCTGCAGCGACCCAAGCCACCTTGGCCTCGGGGCATGATCCTAGGTTGAGAAATCAATTCGGACAGTCCCGAGCTTGTCGAAAGGGCTGGACCTATAGTGCCGTGCACGCTCTTCCTCCAGCTTGTCGTTCCGCGACCTTCAGAGGCAACATCTGAATATATCTGCGACAAGTGTCCAGTAATCGTAAGGCACAAGTCCCACAAGATGCCATTCACGCGCATGTGGTACTATGGCAAACGCAAGAAGGCAGTCATTAGCCAAACACCCATCTGGGAGGATGATCAGGTATTGGGGATCCAAAGTCGGTACTTGCGACATTCGATGCCTGCTCGAAGGGAGGAGATCTAGGTGGACACAGCACGTACCAACAAATGGGATCTCTGGGCTCCTCTATTTCAGCCTGGATCTCAAGGAGGAAGGAGTGATGCCTCTGAAGCGCGGGAGTCTGATAATCGACGTAGGATGCGCAAACGACGAGCCTCTACCAATTTTCACGACTTGCGTACCTTCGGCGCCGATATCCGGAGATGCTATCGAACGCACTGTGCAGAATCGAAAGAAAGTTGATCCACACCTCAACGTCAATGTCCCGCTCGGTGGAGTAGATGTCAGTGTCGGCGAGCGCGAAAGGACGACGGATCTTGTCGAGTCACATCAATGGCATATCACGGCTGGAAATCCCTCTGGAAGTGAGCAGACGAAAGTAACAAGGGCCGATTTTACTTGGTCGAGAACCCTGCTAGAAGACCATAGTGGCTCGCATCGACCTTACAAGGGCGCTGTCGTGATCAAGCGAGCAGCCAACGCAGCGATCACACTTGAGGTTCGAGCAGAAATCCTGCCGGGAAGTCGGGGGTATCGCTACTTTCGGCCAACCCACGGGAAACCGAGACGTAGCGAACCGATTGGACCTACCAACAAACTCTTGTCTCCGAAGTCGTTCGATGATCTGCAAAGCAAGCTGCAGGGTATGATCCGCAAAGAGAATGACTTCAAACCAGAAACACGTGAGTTCCCTGATTGATGGAGTTGTCGACGTTACTGATTATGAATAGAGAAGCCGAACGTGCAAACCCCGCTGCCGTCTGCTACTGGAAATGCAATCGAGACAGGTCCGACCGACTTGATATCAAACCTGTTGGACTCGCCGCAGTGTGATTCTATTGCACACAGTCCAGATGATGCGAGCAACGAGTGACTCGTAGGGGACTCCTAGGCAGACAATCAGTAACCTCGTGATCAGACGCACTCTCTCCACTACATTACACACCCATTCATCACAATCCCTGATCTTGCCACCCCACTCCATCCTTCGTTTGGCCATTTCGAGACACCACAGCAAGCGTGATTCATCTGTTCCGGCGGCGCCCGGCTGTGTGTGTGCTGTCCACGGTATGTGGCAGACCTGACCGACACATTACTTTAGTGATAGCTTCGCGCCAGCCATCTTCTTCACCAGCGTGGCCTCAGTTAGTGTGGCTGCTCGTCACGGACTGTCTTGCGCTTTGCAGTTTGTCAACCTTCCATTGAAGACTCGGGCATCTCACGTTGTCGTCACTCTTATTGTCTTCCCTTCGTCTTTCCGCGTTTCGAAGTGACATACAAAAGCTTATCAATGAGTAACGTGCAGTACAATCTGTATCACAGTGATCCTCCTGACATGATTCTGGCAACCGGAATGATAGCCAATTCCATCTTGTGATTCGTCAAGAATTGATGAGGCACCTATATGCATTTCGCTAATACGTGTGCATGCGCTAAATACATCCGGATGCGAAACGCTAAGTCGGCTGGATATCCTACAGATTCCGCTACGCCTAATGTGGAGCGATCACCAGATCCGGGGCCAATACAGTAGATGCTGGTCAAAGACCAGGTACTGCGGACCAAGCGCGCTGACAGCACTTCTCCCGTGCCATATCCTCTATCCGGCTGTCGGAGAGACTAGTCTAACCAACTTCGCACCTATAGCTTATAAATTGATCCGATATCTTGTCTTGACTGTCATGAGGAAGAGAGTTTATCTTTACGATCGAACATTACTAGTCGGCAGACTTCAGTGATACCAAATGAACGTGTAATCTTGAGTGTGCTAGCCAGACTGCAGTGGATCACTTGTCCAATATGCGTGCTGAGATTAAGTGTTCTCAGAGCTATCCCGCCCTTGGAGCTACTCATGCATCATGATGTGGGGGAACAAACAGGATTTACCCTGGTTTCAGCTTACTAACAGAACAGCTAGCGGTGAACCCGCGAGAACACATTCAAAGAGCGATCTTGCATCGGATACAGTGTCAAAAGGTTGGCTCAGTACGCCATTGGAACACTGTAATCTCATAGGTTCACGTACGCTCAGCCACTCACTTGACAAAATGACTTTGTTAGCTATCCATACCAACAACAGACGATCATACTGAGCATCTTCTGTCATACAGAATGAGACTAATAAATAGCTGGAACAGTTCGTCGTTCCCATGATATCTCTCGCCGTCCGTCACTGACCTCTCATCCATCGTCAAAACCCGCTCATGCTAGATATCCACCTCCTCAGGCACAGAAGAGTCACTATCTTGTCGTTCCTACAAGATTTCCATCATGTCAATTCCGAAGCATTATACCCTCGAGGTTTCCCAATGAACAAGCTGTACGATCCAGTAGCTTATGACTCTTTACCATCCCTTCAAGAGGCCCATAGTCAGATGACAGAAGATGCGATAGCAAAACCGCACGGTCCAGTCCGCGACTGTTTGGCGCACCATATGAATTCTCTTTCCACTCGCAAGAGCCTCAACAACTCCACCACCAGTTCTTCAGCGAAGCTTTGTCTCTACTTAGAGACCCCGGCTTGCACAATCATCCGGCATACGCAGTGGTCTCAATGGTTGGAGGGCTCCATGGAGTGACACTACTCCACTCCATGGGAAGGTCTGGAGTGGAGGAGAGGTCATACTCCAATAGTGTGGAGTGGAGTGGAGTGATTGGTGGCTACTCCATGGAACTCCATGGAGTTCCGAAAGGGGATGCCGCTAAGCCTAATAAGGCACAGCGTCATCCCCTTTCGGAAGGCGGTAAGTTACTGCTAGATTGGATATCGCCGGTCGTTGAGTGTCGCAATCTCGAATCCTGCCACCTTCCCCCTTTAAACTCCTACCTCTGAGACCATGTCAAATCAATCTTCCATTTCGAACTGGCTACCTGATGCACGTACTCCCTCTATTCTAGATACCCCTACGCCTACATCGCTCTACTCGGAATCAACCCAAGCTGTGCTCTCTACAGTCAATGACTCTAGAGTCGTTAGCAATGTAGCTGAACGCGGCAACAATCAACCCTCTACTTTAGCCTACTACAGCGGCCTTGCCTGGAGTAAGCTACATGGCTCTTCTGGTCCCACCGATGATGGCGTAGGTATAGTACGCAGTTGGGTCTGGAAACATGGGAGGAAGATCGAGAGTCTCGAAGATAGGAAGCAGTACTGGCTATGTCGTGTCTGCCATACGACTACACCCTCTGTTAGACCTTTTGCAATTGGGCATGGTACAAGAGGAGCTATTGATCGCCTCAAAGACAAGCATCAACTCACAGCTCAAGGGACAGCTACCAAGAAACGTAGTATTGCAGAAGCTTTTACAACTCCAACTTCCTCCTCTA
>SWBH01000048.1:0-27584 GCA_024195465.1 Aureobasidium sp. EXF-8845 | reverse complement strand
TTCAATAACACCAGTCCTTCCGCAGAGAGCTTCTTCAGCTTCTCGGACGTTTCTTCTGTATCTTTTGTCCGCTCTGGGCCGCGCTCTGGAATATCAGACACCGAGACTCGATCGATCAACTGCAGTACTGCGCTGACTCGAGCATCAATTGTCCTCATCGATATCTTGCCAGCGCGAAGCGAATTAGTCAGAATGAGACCTCGCCACTCTGTTGGCCCAGGCATTTCCAGATCAAGACCCGCGTTCACAGCTTCGGTTGTCGAATACGTGCCATACCAGTCACTGGTAACCAAGCCGTCCCATCCCCATTCTTCTCTAATCAGCTTTTGTAGAAGTCCACGGTGCTCGCTCACATGACAGCCGTTGAGCTTGTTATAAGAAGTCATGAAAGCCATAGGTGAGGCGTCTCGGACTACAATCTGGAAAGGCAGAAGGTATATCTCGCGAAGAGCTCTCTCCGAGACGATGCAATCTACAGCTTTGCGCTCGTGCTCCATATCGTTCGCGACGAAATGCTTGATAGTCGAGGCGATTCCGGCGTCTTGCACGCTTTGTATCATAGTTGCAGCGAGGAGACCGCTAAGGAGAGGATCCTCGGAGTATGACTCAAATCCGCGACCTCCTAAGGGACTCCTGATAGGTGCATCAGTATTCATCCCGTTTTCTAGGTTGCGAGAATCTTACCTCTGGATGTTCACTGTGGGACCCAGCCAGACGTGTGCACTTTTGGCCTTGCACTCTTCTGCTATCAGACGTCCGGCCTCTCTCAACAATTCTGTGTTCCAGGTTGCTCCTAACGCAGTGCCGCAAGGAAGACACGCAGCCGGGACACCATCGAAGAATTTAGTTCCTCTCACGCCATTTGGCCCGTCAGACAGACGTAAAGAAGGAATGTTTAGCCTAGGAATACCCTTCGTGTGCCAGAAGTCCACACCTAGCAACAATCATCAGCACTCAGTAGACATCTCCAGCGGTAATCGAGTCCCGTACCTGAAAGTAGACTGACTTTTTCTTCGAGCGTCAAATGCGCCAGTGTTGCCGGGATATCCATGCTTTTCTACGTGCGAAATAGTGAGAAGATGCAGAAGGGGAGATAATGTTGATCTCTGGTAGCCTAGACAGTCAAACGCGAGAAAAAGCTATGTGGAGTCGAGTTGGGCAAGACGTTCTGATAAGACTACGATGTTGTTTCACCATATTCCGTCCTGATTGCCGATCAAGAAGCCGGACGCGTGTCGTCGGAAAACATTCTTATCTTGACCAATGTTGAGAGCGTGGCTGAGGACAATGTGAGTCTTCTCCATGATCTCCGCATCTATACAGACGATTTGCATTGATTCCACAGAGTCAGTTTTTGGATCTCCGCTTCCGACGGCCGAGCTCAAGCCATCTCCGCGTTCACGAAGCATATTTTGGAGCCTTCTCCGCCAACTCCGCAAAGCAAAGGCCATCTCCGCATGATTCCAGCTCCAGACCACAGAAGGTTTCTCAAGGATGTCTGTCAAGCAAAACAAGCTTTAACAGCAAGGCGCACAATACCCTGCGTTGGGCAAAGCTACGGTGTGCTGCCGGCTCGCCTTATCGCGAATGTCGGGAGGAACTGCGTGGTTATGTGGTGCACTCAAGGTGTAGGGATCAATATATAAAGACATGTATCCTGTACCGTTTGATCGACCATCCCCACGATCACTCCGCATCCAAACCCCAGGTCCCTTACCAGATCCTTCTTCTTACTACTCTCTGTTCCACCTCTGGTCACATCATTGCACCATCCCAGTATGCGTAGCCAGGATATTGTGGGCGAGGCCCTTGGTGCTGTACTTCCTCAGCATGACAAAGTTTGGTTCAAGATTCCTCACTTGTTGAAGCTCAATCTGATCCTGCTCATTCCACTGATTTCCTCCGCTGTCGCTGGCTACGATGGCTCGCTAATGAATGGTCTCCAAGCTCTACCTGACTGGAAGAACAAATTCGGAAACCCGACAGGGCACGTTCTTGGAGCTGTCAATGCGGCACAATCTGCTGGTTCCATCCTTGCTCTTCCATTTGTGGGAGCTTGTTCAGATCGTTTTGGTCGCAAACCTATCCTGCTCGCGGGCGCTGTCATCATCGTTGTTGCCTCTATTATCCAATGTCTCTCTGTCAACTACGGCATGTTTGTCTTCTCCAGAGTCGTGGTTGGTGTTGGCTCTATCATGGTCGTTCAACCTAGTCCCATGTTGATCTCCGAGGTTTGCTACCCCACTCATCGTGGCAAATACACATCGCTGTACTGGACTATGTACTATCTCGGTGCCATTGTTGCAGCTTGGACGACTTATGGTACTCAGAAAAGCATGATCGGCAGTCAGTGGTCTTGGAGAGCACCCTCGATCGTTCAGGCGGCATTCCCTCTCATTCAAATTGCGTTCTGGTGGTTCTTACCCGAATCTCCTCGGTGGCTCATATCCAAGGGCCGAGAGGACGAAGCAACGCTCATCCTAGCCAAGTACCACACCGGTGGTGATGTCAGTCATCCTCTGGTCAGCTTTGAGAGGGCTGAGATCATGAATGCCATCTCGCTTGAGAAGGCCGCTCAAAAGAGTTCCTGGGCATCGTTGTACCAGACCCCTGGAAATCGCAAACGCATGGCTTTGACTCTCTCTATCGGATTCTTCTCTCAATGGAACGGTGCATCCGTCGTTTCATACTATCTTACGCTCATTCTCGACACTGTCGGTGTAACTGATCCCGACACTCAGACTTTGATCAATGGCCTACTGCAGTTGTTCAACTTCGCTGCTGCCATTGCTGCATCCTTCCTCGTGGATCGCCTTGGTCGCCGTGCCTTGTTCAACTGGTCCAGCCTTGGGATGCTCGCTTCTTTCATCATCGTCACAGCTTGCTCCGCGGTATTCGCAAACACTGGTAATGGCTCAACTGGTATCGCCGTCATTGCGTTCATCTTCATCTTTTTCTTCCATTATGACATCGCCTACACTCCTCTCGTCATTTCCTACCCCACCGAGATCTTGCCATTCAACATTCGCTCCAAGGGTTTGAGTATTGAATTGGCTGTCATCTATATATCACTGGTTGTCTTATCTTTCGTCAATCCTATCGCTCTGGAGGCCGCTTCGTGGCGTTACTACATCATGTTCTTGGTCATTTTGGCAATCTCTTGTGTAGCGGCATGGTTCACGTTCCCCGAGACTCGAGGCCATTCGCTCGAAGAAATTGCTGAGATCTTCGACGGTCACAGTCCCGCACCGGACCAGTTCGAGCTTGAAACAGGCAAGGACAAAGGCGTCGCAGTGTATGTTGACGACAAAGTGGAGTAATACTGTGGTCGAGGTCACGAGAACTACAACTACACTCGTACGAAGGAGAGATGTAGCTAGACTGGTAGGCAGACTATCTTACGAGTAGATTGCTGGAAGTCTCGAAGCATCTGAGAACCATAGTTAGTGCGACTTGTAATGATCACAAATATATACATCATCTTACTGAGTCTTGCACAAATGCGCTTGTATCGGTATTGACTCGCAATCCTTGGTGTTTCAATCTCCAGACCTCTAGGGACTACCTGTGTTGAGTGCCCTCACAATACCGTAGCTGGCCCCAGCAGCGACCATCCCGACCAAAAGAGTATGTCCTGCACTAATGAAGTTCTCTCTAAGCTTGTCTGTGGCAAGTCTTGATTTACCGAAGCCGAAGACGATAAGGACGACAACTGTGATTCCGATCGACGTGAAGAGCGCAAGATTGGTGTTCTTGAAGGCAAAATATGGTATCATCGGTAGTAGGCCACCTAGGTCGGCATGAGCATTCGAGTAAAAGATCTCCGTGGGCTCGATCAACTCTTACCTAGCAGGTATGATACCCCCATGACCAGACCCTCAATCCATGCTCCTCTTTTGTTCGGCTTGGAAAGCTTCAGCTCAAAATCCATCATGAACTAAACAGGAATCTTAGTATCGTGGTTATTATAAGGATCCGTAGAATGCTCTCACTTTAAGCCACATGTCTGGGTTATCTTTCAATCTTTCCACGGCCAAGTATGCATCCACTCGATGAATGCCATATACTGCGAAGATGTCGTATATCTCTTTCTCCTCGACTAACGGGCACTGAACAATCTCTACCCTCTCTCGTGCTTCTTCGACAGCATATTGCTTCGCGTCCGATACAGCGGCAAGGTATGCTCCCAGACCCATACTGATTGCGCCTGAGAATAGCTCTGCCAGTCCTGCAAGGACGTCAAGTCGTGGCGAGCCAAGCGATGAGAGCCCCGCTGTGAGTGCAAAGGGGACGGTAAGACCATCGCTGAAGCCAATGATGAAGTTTCGCGTAAGGTCGCCATGGGAGGAGTGTTGTTCTGAGTGGGGATCGACTATCGCGTTGGTTAGGCGGCTGTCGAGTGGTAGACCTGTCTCACCGTGCCCGAGATAATGATCGAAATCCTGATGATCGGCCATTGCGTTGCTAGTACTCAGTCAATATCTAAGAGTTCTTGCTAAAGGTCAAGGCGAGGCTTGGGGGCATGTTGGAATATATATGGTGTTCGATTGTAGGATAACATGCTCTGCACACAGCGATACTTGCAGGGAATGGCTCCCGTTCCGTTCAAGGACTCTGCTATGTCATGACTGTAACTCACGTGCGTCGATACTGAACTAAGTGTTGCTCATGAATGATGACCACTGGAGAGGCATTCATTGGCTGGATGGTTGGATAAGCGAGAGACAGCGACAGAGTCCCATGCCCGCCGTGATCCCGCGTACTTCATTGCCCTTACCCCGGTCTATAGAACGATGTTTGCCCATCTATCGAGCTTGATAACAAAACCTAAATACTCATTCGCCATGTGGCGATCTTGCCTAGCCAATCACGAAACACGTATAGTAAGCATCAGCTACAAACACATCTACCGTCGTCAGCAACGAGCTTTAACTTTGAATGTCACCGGAGGCTGCAATGCGTTCGTGTTCTCGCTCATCGTCATGTCGGATCGAACGTAAAATAGAAGTCGCTCGTGTGCTGAAGCTATCAACGCTTTGGATGCGGGAGCCAATGAGCGTCGGTCTATTGGTCATGACATGTCCGAGGATCCTAAACGAGGTTTGTTTAACACCATCGTTGTCGTCCCAGCTGGGAAAATTTCCTCTCTGTTCGGAGCTTCGTTCGTTCTAGTCGTCATGCTTTGAAACCCTGCTCTATCCTTTTTACCTTAGTCGAGGGGTTGCTGCTTCTTCTAGTCGTATTGTTCTCTTCAGCGTTCGTCATGCGGAACTTCCCATAGACTGAGGAGGCACTTGTGGGACTGCGATGAGTCGAGTGTGCGGTAGCAGGTCATGCTCGACTGTCAGAAATCTTACACCTGTTCGTTGTTCGTTGTGCTTTGTACACTATGTGTTCTGGAATGACAGGATATTCCGTAGAAGATTCATTCAGCTTCGTCAAGCTTTGTTATGTGCAAATAATGTAGTCATAAGTAGACTGATACACTGCAACCGTACCAAACACGAGAACATCCGTGTGTCGGGTGTTGGGTGTAAGTCCAATGGATCGTGATCAAAGTGCGTGCCAGATCTACCATTGAGGGTTTCCCATAGCCCTGAGCTTGGCACCATACTTCCACAAGATCAAAGGAGCAGGCATTCCTATAGCCATGAAGACAAAAGCCAACAAGCTATTACCCCAGCCATATCCCAACCTCGCATACATGCGTGGCGCGAAAAGAGGGAAGGCAAATCCCGTGATGCTGCGCAACAGCTGACTGGCTGCACTAGCACTAGCAACGTGTGTTCGAAAAGCATCCATGACATAAGCCTGCATTGCTTGAGTGCCGAGGATAACGCCGCTGCCAAATATGGCGATGCCAATGTCTGGTAAGACCCACATCATCTTCACCTGTGCAGTCCATCCATACCAGAATAGACCGATCGGGATGATGATGGCACCTGGGATCATCAGAGGAACACGGTACTCCGGCTGTGTCACGCCGCCTGCACGTGCCTTGAGGTGTCTCCAGATACGGTCGGTAACCCTGGCACCACCTTGAGCCGCAATAGTGTAGCCAATGGCCAGAGCAACATAATGTAAGCCAGACTCAGCAACTGACTGGCCATAACGCTCCGTCCAAAGCGCGGCGAAGGTCGAGAGTACAATGTAGAGGATTCCAAAATTGTACGCAAGAAGAAAGCCCATTAGCTGAATGATTGGCTGAGTCAGAAGAAGACGACATGGACGGGTCAAACTGACGGCAATTCGCTTAGATAGTGCTTGGTTGTCTTTGTCGTATTCAGTATAGTATTGTTGTCCTGTTTGTTTGCGAAGCACACTAGCCTTACGGCCAAGAATGGTACCGGCATGTGTTTCTGGGAAGACAACGAGAGTGCATATCATGAGTACTCCGTCAAAGATAGACAGCACAAAGAATATCCATCGCCAACCAATTGACTCGCTGATAAAACCACCAAGGATCGGTCCTATTGCCGGACCAAGGAGAGGGATGAAGGTCGAGATTGAGAAAGCTTGTCCGCGTTCTTCAGGAAGCCAGCAGTCACTCAAGACGGGATTGGTAACCTGTACGCGTTAGTATTGGAGGAAAGAGTTGTGAGAGTGTTTCGTACAGCATATTCAGCACTGGCTCCCAAGCCTGACAGAAAACGACTGGCAACCATTAGGCTATTGCTGTGCGAAAAACCACAGGCTGTGTTCCAGAGAATATAGAAACTGCCAGCAGCGAGCCATACTGGCTTTCTGCCAAAGACTTCCGTCATCGGTGCAAGAATCATCGGTCCAAAGGCAAAACTGAGAACATAGATGGAGAGAGTCATCTGCGTTGTTGACCCTGAAGCATGTAGATCTTTCGAGATCTGTCCAAGAGCAGGAGCCATCATAGTTCCTGACATCAGTGTCACCAGTCCTCCGAGGGAGGTGAGAAGAGTGACCATCCATTTCCGCCACATTGGCCAGTTGTATGGGTTTTCTGGGTCTTTGAGACCAGACCATGTCACCTTCAAGGATGAGGGTCAGCGATACTCGGGTCGCGATATAACGATTGGCTCACAAGTAACTCATCTGATGGTTCGTGCACTTCCTTCAGCATGTCGCTTTTGGCCTCGGTGATGTTCTCGATAGTCCCTTTCTCTGCAACTGCAGCCGTTGACCCCGAGTCATGACTCCGTGCGATACCCTCAATTATTTTGACCATGGTGTACTTGTGGTCACCGATCGAGGCGTCTACTAGTGCCTTCTGAAGTAGTTGTACTTCACAAGGTGCTGACGGTGATCAGTGGTTGCTAGCTCAACTACCAAAAACGCAAGGTGACTGCAGTCAGGTAATCATGGGTTCCAAGGTCTTCTTATCAGATTCACCTGAATTGCGCCCGTGATAATGTAGTGATTCGAAAAGCGGACATATCGGCCGAGATCCCCTGTGAGATCTGATTGGCCCGATCTTGCTTATCAGCCTATTCTCATAACCGACTCATGCAGGTCTCGCCTGATGGTTCTGATTCAATAAGAACACTTTCCGCTCCAGGCTGATGATTTAGAATCATAAGTGAAAGGAGATTGGTCGCATCCAACACTAGGCGGTTCTGGGAGAACGCATCTCATCACTAATATTCATCCATCCCGGCTCATTGTTCGTAACGCTATATTATTACTGGTGAGTGGCAGCGAACTCAAGATCAGCCTTGCGTTGATCCGAGTCTTTGTTCACCCTACTCCCATGGGAGGCCCTGATATTCAATCGAAACGAATTGCGACCTATACACAAGCGAGAACACATGACTGATTGGATGTCATCATAGTGAACAGTGGATGAGCCTCAAGAGGCGCAGAATTTATGAGTGGTTTCCTTCTCCTCGACTTCGCTATAATCCGCAGGTCCTTAATGTTCTGCAGAGCCTTTACGGAGCGCACATTGAATAGCAGCCACAACTTCGTCCTGTTCCAACTCTTTCGCAAGATCCAGAGGCGTCCTTTCAAGATTATCACGCAGGGTAAGATCGGCACCTGCCTTAATGAGCATCAGTGCCATCTCGCTTTGAGAGCTCAGGACAGCGGTATGCAATGGAGTCTCCTGACAACCGTTTTGCGGACTGCAATTGCCCTTGACGCTAGCAAGTAGTTCCTCGAAAACTCTGTGTCTGAAGGCCAAGATATCTGAAGATTGCGTCGAAGTTGATTTAATAGTCGTATGTAACGCAGTGTTACCATTGTCTGGACTTGGTTCAAGAGGGTCGAGAAGACTTTGCTCTAATTTCATGAAAAGCTTGTCAAATCGTCCTACCGGTGTCAGTACTTGAGTCGATATGGTATATCAACTGTAATCAACAAACTTACCTAAATAGCCAAGAGACCATCCCGGTAGCTTGTCCAGATGCAATTCCAAGAGCACTTGGCCATGAGCCGTAGCAGCGGTACTTGCGGTATGGGCATACCATTGGATATCTGCTTCTCGTCCAGATGTAACAGGAGGCACAAGCTCCGTTGGCTGGGAATGCAGGTAGACGGGCGGGTCAGGCAGCCACTCCACCCTGTGTTCAGGTCTTTCATAAGACAACATTCTACTCAAGGGCTCCGGGTAGCCGGAGTATCTGTCTTTGGGTCTGGGCAAAGGCCGGTTGTGAGCGGAAGGATTATATACTTCGTTCGTTGACGTAGGATGCGGGTTCATGTCCCACGGATCGAGGGCCTCCATATTAGTCTGTTCAAAATCTGTATAGAGGTCCAGCTCACTCTGGGCCCGGCGAATACCGCGGGATGGCAAAGGATGGGAGCGTAAAGGAACAGACCGAGGCGTTTGAGAAGCAATCCCTGATTGCTCGGCTTTCGGGTTTGTTTTGGGCTTGTAGATGCCAACGGGTACGAGTCGTGAAAGTGTCGTGGTGCGCCCGTACTGACAAGCGACGTCGAATGGAGCGCGCCCTGAGTTGTCCAAAAGCCTGACATTCGCTGCTCGTGATAGAAGTTCTTTCGCTATCTCAATCTTGCCAAAAACTAAGGCTAGATGCAAGGGAGTTCGCCCTCTGTCATCCTGAGTGTCAATGAGTGCAGGCATATGTTTGAGCAGAAGATCGAGATACTGAAGATCTTGCAAATCTTCAATGTCAGCTACAAGCCGATGTGACAGCCCTTGACCCCATCGATTTTTTCGGGCAAGATCAGCTCCATGCCGTATCAGTAGCGAGGTAATCTCAAGACTGTATCGGGTAGTGACGGCATGGAACATAGCAGTCTCTCCATCTTCATCCATGTAGTTAACATCGGCGCGATTTTCTAATAGGAGGCCTAGTAACTTGGTTTCTTGGATGCGTACATCGAGGAGGCGCATGATGTATGTCCGACCTCCGAGATCAACTGCATTGATGTCGCAATCTGGATGTTGAACAATGAGCCGCATAGCATCCAATTGGAACTCGGTGTCGTACTCGTCATGAGTTGCACGAAGTAACCACCAAATCACAGTCCTCCCGTTGTGGTCTTTCTCATTGATGTCAAGGTCATGACGATTGAGTGCCAGTCGGAGAATCTCTAGTGATTGTAGTTGCAGTAGAGATACCAATAGTAAGCTCGGCCTGAGTTTCAGGCTAGGCGAACGTAGAAGCAGCTCGACCGCAGGTATACACTTCGATATGACGGCTTCGTTAAGGGCAGTGTAGCCGCCGGCACTTACCAGATTTGGATCGGCGCCACGTCTGAGAAGCAGCTCCAAGGTGTCGATATGACCCATTCGACAAGCATACACAAGTGGTGCACAGCCAGTGGACGAGACTTGTCTGTTGAGCTCTGCGACAGATAGGTCTTGGAGCAAGTTTGTGAGACCAAAGATGCAGCAAACATGTACCACCGCTAGACCATCACCGACATCGAAGCCATACGCCATGTATTCTGATTGTAGGGTGTAAGCGGTCAAGCATCCTAACTTCAACTTTTCATCATCCTCCAGGTATCTCATAGCCATGGCTTCCAGAACTGGGTTGGGCGAGCAAGCACGAAGATGTCGGCCCCATAGGCAAGCTGCATATCCGAACAAGGACCCGGTAGTCCAGTTTCCTGTTCCACCCGCGTCCGTAGGGATGGCCTGTGACATAAGAACAGTCAGACATGCCAAGGCCATACTAGCGTGGCCTGAAGGAAACCAGCGAGCATGTGTTCTTTCGAAATAGCCAGATAGAGAGGGATGGAACCAAGTGATCACAGAGTCGTCTTGTATAGTCAATAGACCACCAGTGGCTTCTATCACGTCGGTGATGGTGGGATATGTTATCGGGTGTGGGCGACGCTGTCGGAGAATATGGCGAACGGCTCTCTTGAATTGATACCCTCGTAGTGGCGAGAAAGCATGTCGGACGACGTCAAATGCAGCCATAGCTAGATCTTCGCAGGTGCTACTCTTGATGGTATGGCTCATGATCCTTTCAAATGCTTCGTCGATCAGTGGTGATTGTCGCTGATCATCATCGGCGGTTCTACTTTGGATCTCTGCTATCTTCGAGTCCATGGCTCGACTGAAGCTGCGTTTACGGTGATCAAGCGAGTACAGTGCATCGATGTCAATCGTGATCTGATCGTCTTGAGGTTCGATCACGCGATTCGAGGAACTGATCATTACACACAAGTTGCCTGCCTTGCTCACGACATCAAGCAACGACGCTATCAACTCGCTGCTCTGATCAGGTGCGTCCAGAACCAAGTATACTCTGGAGGTCGAGTCTCTGAGCGAATCTATAAGATCGAACAAGACTGTCGACGAGGGCTTTGTTGCGAATGTTCTAAAGCGGTGATAAAAGTCTACCACTTTATCATGTATGACTTCGAGACTTATTTGAGCTATAAGCTGTCCCGTCAAATGGGTAAGGATCTGTGTCAGCGTGAGATTGGTGTCACGTTTGTGAGGTAAGAAAGCGCAAATGACAAACGCTCCAGGATGGATCCTTGAATTGAGGTCTTGGTATACAGCGGATGAAAACAATGTCTGGTGTTTGTAAGTCTACGATGCCTGAGTTAGGTCAGCAGCGGAACCTTCGACTCACCTTCTGAGCGTCGACTTCAGCACAGCATACAAGTCTTCGTGGTAATGGCATATTATACCATGACCCATACTCCGGACTTTCTAGAAAGGCATACAACATAGCAGGATCGAGGGAGCTGGCAGACTGTTGCGGAGGCCCAAGATCGCAGCCACTGATATCGTTGAACCACTGCAGAATGTCATCCTTGAGTAAAGTTCGCTCATGGATCACATGGTCGGAACCTGTCGCAGAATCTTGCGATGAGAAGGCGGAAAACTCCGAGTCGAGGGAGGTACGGTCACTCATACTTCGCGGAATTGCTTTGAAGCTTGTAAGACTAGTTGTGTCTTCCTCATCGACCTCGCGTGGTATCGAAAAAGTGGCGATCCGTTCCAGATGGTGAGCAAGATGTGCAGGGAATTGGGGTATACTTGCAGTTTCTTCCAAGCATACGGGACATTTCTGACGCGTATCGTCGGCGATCGACTGTGCAATACTGGCAAAGTCTTTTACTTGCGCGTCTGTAACATTTCCATGACCTTGCTGACGAAGGTGTTACTCAAAATCGTGCTGATTCGAAAACGGAACAGAAGGATGAAAACGACACACCCAAAGTCTCCTGTGTTGGTTATCCTCATGCTCTAACCATTCACGACGAGATCCATAAAGTCGGTCAGCGGAAGAGCAGTCTATGTATGTACATAAATACGGTTGAAGGTCCTGGAGTATGTGTTTCCTGCCTGAACGTTAACAATACTCAAGGGGATGAAATGATAGCTTACCTCCAAGCTCGACCGTGCCCGTGGGTGGACGGGCAAAGTACATAGCAGTGATGACAAACAAAATCTTGACCATTGAGAGCCGCAGCTGGTCGAGGCGGCAAGTCGGCAGGTTTGCCTTCGAGGTCGCGGGCTGTGGTCGCAGAAGAGACGACAGATTGTGTCTCGAAGGTCGTCAGATCCAACTTCTGGTTGAAGAAAGTTGCTTCAGTGGTTGTGAATATTGTCTTGCCACGACGACTTTGAGACATATGTGTGTCAGTGGCAGGTTTCGGCGTGTGTATCTTCAGGGCTTCTCCACGGTTTGCCGAGGCAGCAACAATCGGAACAACAAGTTCTGAAACTTCGGTTGTAGCGAGCTTCTGAGCGTGCTTCTGCCAGTATCGAAATTGTCTCCGGCGTACTGTGTTGGCCTTCGCAAATCGTTCCACTAAAATATTGTCATCTTCAGTCAACGAGGGGTAACTGCGCCGAAGACTTCCAAATAATTCCAGGATGTGGTTTCTGTCGAATGCGACGAAGCAGTCACCAAATATGTCAAGACCAGATGATGTGTCGATTTCTCTGTAGTTGATCGCTCTGGCTGGCTTCGAGGTCGAGTTCCGAATTCTGAAAGACAACTTATACAGATCCTTGACCAGATCTTGAACCCTTGTTGCAAGATGATTCAAGCCATCTGCGGGCTGACTGAAAGCGTCTATCTCATCGTCCGAGGGGAGTGAGATGTCATCCGGGGCATCCCCGTCGTCGTCTATCTCGGCTCCCAGGAAGGCTTCGGATACTCCATCGCGAGCTGAGTCGGACGCTGAGACTGGGTTAGATATTGGTACTGACGAACACAGAACACTCTTACATACCGAGCTCAAGCGTGTTCTGCAGCTCAAAGAGGGAGAGAACAGTTGAGCGCATCACATTGGCATCGCGCAGTCGCCAGTCAAGAGCGCTATGACCCTTGGCCAAAGCTCCGAGATTTCCTATCCAAACTCTGAACCTGCCAGATGCTTCGTTAATGTCTTCACAACCAGACGTGTCCAGGTTCGCGTGCTGCTCGAGTTCATGGCAAACGACAGCGAAGTTGTGTATGCATGACTCGGTCGCCGCTCGGATGGTAGTCATCGCGTTGATACGTTCTTGACTAGACGGCCCTGGTATATGTTCACAAGGCAGGCGATGGACTGTCACAACGTCGCCTATACCACAGTCTGACAGTCAGCGTACTCGAGCTTGCCAGCGGAGTATTATGCGTCGACCTTTCGGACCAACCAGATGGATTGCAGTGCCGCCGGAATGCAGCCACATGGGCGACGACCTGCAGGCTCAATTAGCCGCCTTGATCCTCGGCCTTGGTTGGCGGTCAGCAGTCGCGCACTAGACACACACACACCAGACCAAATCAAAGCCCCTCATTCAACCTGTGAGTAGCCATGTCTGGTATTGAGATCGCTGGCCTCGTGCTTGCTGTCATTCCGCTCTTCATCTCTGCGATCGAGCACTACGAGGACGGCCTCCGGCCTGTCAGAGTATTGAAGCTGGTCGTCTATCGTCAGGAGTTATCCCGGTACCGGACAAAGCTGACACTCGAGTATGGTCTGTATAACAGCGCCCTCGAGGAACTGCTTGTCGATGTAGTGCCTCAGGATAAGCTGCGCGATATGATCGCTCAGGGTTATGGTTCACCCTGGAAGAGTGCTGCACTTGAGGATAAGCTGAGAAAGCGCTTGGGCAGCATTTACGACACTTACTTCCTCTTAATGAAGCAGATGCAGGATGTCATGGCCAGGATAGCTTCTCTCCTCGACATTCAAAGGCAGGGCAACGTCAGTCAGCCGCGTTACCCTCTGCCTATCCAGCTAATCTTGCTTATAGATTACCGGTCTTCAGCTCGAAGACCTGCTGCTTGCCCATCCACCGAAGCATAATCCAAGCCAGGGTGTATCGTATTCCACAATATACGAGTTCAAAAAGAGGCTGAAATTTGGTTTCCGGAGTGGACATATACAACCTTTACTTGAAGAGCTGGGTCGATATAACAGTGCACTATACCAGTTCACTGAGAGCAGCAGACGTCTAGAAGGTCTGCGATCTGCTGCACCAAAGACGACCTTCACATCGCCCATTCATCATGTGCGCGAGTGCGCCAAGAGACTGCACCAATGTCTTCGCGGAGTATGGGCCTGTTCCGTCCATACAGACCATATTATAGATCTTCAGCTCGAGTCTCGCATCTATAGGTCTGGTGTGCCTGATGAGGCTGCCGAAGAGCGCGTGCTTTTTTCGATCGCCTTTCTGGATAGCAAAGTCCTCACCCGTTGGCTTTGCTTGGAAGTGTACGTCCTGACGGGAGATGCACACACAATGCAGAAGTCTTCTGCTAAAGTCAACTTCGCCACATCTACTCCTACGTCCTCCTTCGATTCCTCGACCTTGCCCACAATAAATTGTCTCTGTACGACTGTGTCAGTTCCGCAAAGTCAACCCCACCGCACTCTCTGTCTTGATCACAATCAAAGGCTATGCGGAGGCTACCCAACAGCTCATCCTATCATTCACGGGCAGCAATAACGAAACGGGTCTTCGACCAGTCTTGAAGAAGTTCTGTTAAGCTCCTCCACTTCGATACGCTCAAGACCATTCAGCAGTAAGCAGGCTTATGTACTCGGCTTAACAGTCGCTTCTTCGTTCCTACAACTGCGAGCCACACCCTGGTTATGTGGGTCATGGCGTGCAAACAACGTCCTGTTCATTAACGAGACTACTGCCAATGCTATCGACTTTGACAAACCCTACATTCGACAGACTTATTCAAGCTCTCCCCAACCACAAAATCCCCCTCAAGCATCAACAGTGGATAGCGACACAGACGACAACTGCTCTTTTCTCAACCTCGGCATCATGTTACTCGAGATCTTCTTCCGGGAACCTATTGATTCAAGACGGCTGCAAGCAGACTCAGGACCAAGTCAGAGCTTCTCAGATCTGCAAACAGTCCGATGCTGGGTGCAGCAAGACAAGGAAGAAATGCCAATAGGCTTCTACAAAGCAGTGTCATTTTGCATTAGCTGTTTCGTAAGCACGAATGTTGATCTTCAGGATAACTCTTTCAGGCAGACAGTGGTTGATCAGGTTATTGTGCCATTGAAAGATGAACTCAAGATGTGGAATGTAGCTTGAAATCTGCTGCTTGAAACAGGCTGCTTGCTGGATTATTCCAGGTCAAATCATCTGTCGTACACAACAATCATCACTAGCCCGTTCTACCCAAATTGCTCCAACCGTGACTATAGGAATCTTGGCTGCTCATATGCAAGTATGTTATCGACAGGTACACAGGCTGTTGGAAACTCCTACTCGACTGCGTCAACATAAGCGCCTATCAGCGATCGCCTGTGTGAAGCATTCGAACATGATCGCATTGAGATTCTTTGACCAATATGATACTAGTGACAGCATAGCATGGATATACAGAGAACTTGACCAGGTGTGAATTGTCGCTTTACCGTTGTTGATCCATGTACGATGGCGGCTTGATCGTCGTCCCAATATAGACTCGAGCGCCTAGTGGATTACGCTCAGTAGGCGCGAAGTGTTTCAAGAGCCGCTGTAGGTGTAAGTAGAGAGTATTATATTCCATTGCCGTATCTGGATGAGCGGTGCCAGGGATGGAGGAGCTACCTGCGCCTCAGACTGGCCAAAAGTCTTGGCCACGATCATTACATCACACTACATCACATCTCTCACGAACTTCCCATCTTCACATCGAAACACTCAGATCAACAAGCAACAGACACAACAATGACAGAATCAACCACCCGCGTAGAACTCAGTCTCTCCATATCTCCCTCTACCCACAGTTTCACCAACCCCTTACCTCCCACAATAACAATGACCCTGCTCTCCTACGCCTCTCACCCAATAACTTTTTTCACCTGGAACACACCCCTCCACATCCAACATATCCTCTCAAACAACGGCATAATAATCACAGACCTCACAACCAACACCGCAGTCAAGCTCTCAAGAATAATGATCCAAAGGATCGCCATAAAACGCATAAAAGGTTCTCACGATGAAGTGCTCTTCCCTACACTGAAGCCAGGAGTGCCAGCTACGTTTTCACGTGCGTTTGGAAGGAATGCGACTGTAAAGCCGTTGCCGAAGGAAATGATCAAAAATGGCTGGGAAAGAGATGATGAGGGAAACGAGATCAAGATCCGAAGGCCAAGTACTGCGACCGGAGTGGATGGATTAGAGGCTGGACATAGCTATCGTGTAGGTGTGAACATGGAGCTATTGGAACTGTGTAAATGGGCATCTGCGACTAGAGATGAAGTTTTGGTGGATCCTGATGCTATAAAGTCGAATCCTGGTGTTATACCGTCGGATGTTGACAGCTTTCCTTGGGAAAAGGAGAGGAAAATTGAGTGGATTGTTCATGAGGCTGTGTTAGATGTGATGGAGTAATAGAGCATTCTCGGATGGATGTCTTGAAGAATGAGAAGGTAAATCGTGTATTCATTAAAGCTCTGTAATCCCTCTTACTTCTCCAACAACTCCTTCAACGCATTAAACTTAACAGGTTTCGTATAAAACTCATCAATCCCACTCATCTTCGCCTCTTGCTTGCTAGCTTCCGACCCAAGTCCAGTCAATGCAATAATCCTCGCTGCCTTGATCATCTGCCCGGTGTCCTCTAATGACTTCTCATGGCTTCTTATCGCTCGACTAGACTCGAATCCATTCATGACAGGCATACTGATGTCCATAAGAATAGTCGTGAATCGGGATGATGAGGCTTTGAACTTTTCGAAAGCTTCTAGACCGTTGACAGCGGTTTCTGAGGTGTAGCCAAGTTTCTTCATAAAGGTAGCCAAGAGGCGTAGGTTAATTGCGTTGTCATCGACTAAGAGGAAGTGTTGTTGATTCTGTAGTGGAGTGTCGACTCGTTCAGAAGGTAGGTCGTCCTGCGATTTCTCCTTAATTGTCTCTTTGGGCACGGGAGCCTCCAGCTTCCGATCAATGCCTTCCACGAAGTAGTTCGTCGATGATGGAGATTTCGCATGTTTTGAGGGTGGCGGAGAGCCCAAGGGGATTGTATGCTTCAACGAAGACGTCTGTGGCGCAACAGGAGATTTTAAGCTGGCAGTGAGGGCACGAACAAGCGCTTTTGGACTAAGCGGGTACGCCAGATTGACAGGAGCGCCAGGAAGTTGAACTTTGTTGGGATGGTGCGGCGGCTGTGCATCTACCAATACAATACGCTGATTACTGAGCTTCTCCAAGACATCGGGTTTGGTGAGAACCAGATTGGCGAGATGCGTCTCTTCAGCAATTACGATATCGGCTTCGACTGCTTCCAAATTGTCGCTGGTGATGATCTTCATGCCGAACCAGGTGTGTGTGATGGACCGCACATATGACTGCATCGTGGCCGTACGTCGAAATCGCAGCTCAGCATTAGCAACCACGACGTTATTATCTCCATGGAATTCTGGTGGAGACAACAAGCAGATGATCCGATCCTTGAGTTTTGCATCTGGGTCTAGCCTCTCACCGCCGAGAGGCAATGGTTCACTTGAGGCAGTCTGATCCGGGACAGGTACGAAGACATCAAAGCGTGTTCCAACACCTTGCGTGCTCTGCACTTCGATCGTGCCCTGCAAGTCCTGTACAATCTTTTTCACGATACTGAGTCCAAGTCCGGTCCCATCAGCAATTGGGTTTTCCTGAACAAATGGCTGGTAAAGACTTCGTTTCAGGAAGTCGGGACTCATTCCAATACCTGTATCGCTGACCATGAGATGCGCGCATCGCTTGGTAGGACTTTTGGGATCTGGTAGGATCTTTAGAGATACCTCGACGAATCCTTGTTGGGTATACTTCAATGCGTTGGCAAAAAGGTTCATGACCAATCTTTTCCAAGCGCCTGCACAGACCATCATGCACCAATCTGATCGACTCTCGATGTCAACGTAGACGGCGACGGCATCTGGAACTTGCGAGCGATAAATCTTGCTGCTTGTAGACTCTTGTGATCGTGAGTCCAATGAGAGCTCTGGTTTCGCAGCTTGGTCGACAATAGTACTTTGTAGTTTTTCGAAAGTGGCTTTCCGCGAGGCCTGCCCGAAATGTAACCCCTCGACGACGGAGAGGACGAGGTCGCATAAGTATTCTTGGCTCGTGTCTCCAAACGCGTTCTGGCTTATATCTTGCTTTTCAACACGAGCGAGGGCTTGTGGCTCCAGTCTCACATCGGTCAGTTTGTTGACTCGAGAGAAATCCAGTACATGGTTCAAGGTGTCCAGCAAGGTAGAGCTACAACTTCCGATCATCTCGATCAAGTCAAGCTTAGAATCACTCTCCGGGTCTTGCAAGAGGTCGACAGCGGCGTGGATTCCGTGAAGAGGTGACCGGAGCTCGTGACTGATGGAGGAGAGGAAGTCAGATTTGGCACGCGCCAATTCGGTCATCTCAGTCCTTGCAATCTCAGTCATGAAAGTATTGCCAAATGCAGACAAACAAGTCATGTCCTGCTCTGCAAGTACACGTGTAGGATCGCTGGTCCAGCCGAGCATACCTACGATGAAACTCTCCTGCATAGAATCCCACAAAGGGAGAAAGACCAAGGAACGTGCTTTGCGGATCAACGACTGTAGCTCGCCAGATACCTGAACGGCGGCAGAAGTCTGCGGGGAGTAAGTCTGAGCGATGAAAGCACCTTCCTTTTCAAACACAGGGTTGCCTTGGGTGTCAGATACGAAGACGCAACCTCGGGGAAAGTTTCGGATGAGATAATTGAGTGAAGTATCGTTGATGACCAAAGGATCCTTCAATGTGCCAAGACTGCAGCTACCAGGTACGACCGAACTTCCGAGAACTTCGCAGGGGAATGATGTCGCTTCTGTATTAAGACCTGCGGCCGATGCTGAGTCGGGCAAGGACCGTTGGAATCCTGGCAATACGTTGTCGGCAGATCCGTGTAAGAACACTAGGCCTTCCACATCAATAGCGTCACGGATGAGATGGGCAGCTCCAGAATAGATGTCTTTCATAGTTCGACAACCTGAAAGTGGACCATCGGAAATGTTCAGAGCCGGATTGCATACTCCAGGGCTAGGTAAAGACAGGAGATCCTCGGGAGATGTTGGAGGGGTTGGGTCCTGCATTGAGGCGTCAGTCAAACCCTGCTTGTCAGAGTCTAGCACATTGGATGACGGAGTGGGGTCTGGTTGTTGTTGTGGGCTATCGAAGTACTCGGTAGTGACGGTGGCCAGAGCCTCCTTGAGCGAAGTGCTACCAGTGCAGTTCGCTCTTGATCTTCTGCTCTCGATGAACTCTGACAAACCCCTCATCATCTGAACACCTCGGCCGGACTCGTGTCTGATTGCATGGAGCTCCAACTGCTCGGTGACACATGCTGCGATGTCGTTCAGGACGGCGATGGTGCTCTCGTCGAAAAAGTCGTCGCGAATCTTGTTGTCCATAACACAGTACGTTCCAAGGACATGTCCCGAAGCACTCTTGACGGGCACCTCTGCATAAGATACCATATGAGGAAACCCAACGACATATGGGCAGTGTTTGTATTGATCCAGCTCTCTCAGATCGCGGATCACGTAGCGAGTGGTATTGGCGACAACATCATGGGTGTTGACGGCTCGGCGGCCGGTACGGTCGGTGAAGATGGCGACGGATTGTGGACAGATTCCATACTCCTTGTTCAGGCTCTGCACACCTAAAAAGAGAGCATCTTGAGGGTTGGCGAACTTTGTCGAGTCGCGAATGGAGATGGACCTTGTAGCTTCGGCGAGAATGTATTGCGTCGACGAGTCGATGAGCGAGATGAAGGCGCGGTCGCAGTTCATGCGCAAGGCGCCATTCTGAGTGACAGCCGTCAGGAGGGGACTCTCTGCCAGCGATGGAGGGGCAGGTTCGCCATGTTCGGAATTCACGACGTCGGCGGTGATATTGTTGGGAGCAAAGTATCTATCGCGCTCGCAGTAGTGTCAGGCTCCATAGCTTCTCAATCATCGCATCTCAATCCTACGACACGGCAGTTCGTACCTTGCCAACGCTCTCAAACGAAGCCACTCCTGTACCGAGTCCGACGCTCCCTGTGTCGACATGACACCATCGTTTCTGGCCATCAGGATCGGGGCGATGAGGCTCGTAGTGATGTGGTATGGAGCAAGCCTTTGCTCGATATCTACATTGCTACGTTTCGATCTCTGGCAGGTTTTCTGAGGCGCTCATCGCGGCCTGGAGTCCGGGTCTCATCGAGCCTCGATTCAGAATTTACGAAAACGGCGGCAAGACGAGGGTCCACATCGATCGAGCTTCTTGAGCCTCATCAGGGTCATCGGAAGCGACGGACACTTCAACCAATCTGTAACTCCAACGAACACTGTTCAGGCAGTTCGCACTGGATCAATATTGGAACTACAACTGCTAGCAGAGCCCTTGAATCTTGCTTCTGTACATACAATCAATCTGGAGCATATAACATGATGTAGGCATTATAGGTACTGACGTCGGTATCTGAAAATTATTGCCCGACCCGTGTGGGGGAGCTGCAGAAGAGCCTCATACCGCACGTGTAGATCCCATACCATCACGATAATCCGCCAAGCTACTGGATCAGGACTATGCTTTGGAATCGGTAGACAGAGATGGGTTGGATCGAGGGCTGGAAGTAGTTTGAAGTGTTTGCGTACAAGTACATTTCGTTATCGTTACATATTACATATTAAGTCTATTTGTTCATCACATTTGCGCTTTAATCGTCCTATCTCTACTGGTCATCCTTCTCCTTACCCTCGTCATCACTGCCGACTTGAGTCTTCTCATCATCACTCTTGTCGCCGTCCTTCTTGTTAATGTACTCTTGAGAGGCTCTCTTGCTGCGAGCTCTGAGTCTGTCACCCTTCCACCACAAGGCGAAGATGACGGGGATGAAGAGGACGGTCAAGAAGCCAAGGAGCGAGTTGCCCCAGTTGAGACCCAGAGTGTTGAACATTTGACGAGCGAAGAGAGGGAACGCAGCTCCAAAGCAGGAACGGAAGAAATCATTACCGGCGGAGATAGAGGCGAACTCTGCAGGGTAGGCGTCACCGAGGTAGTTAAGAACTCCGGAGAAAGCACCGAAGGCTCCGATGGTGAAGAACGAGGTACCGATGATGGGAACAATCCAGTGAATCGAGGCCTTAGCAGTCCAACCGAACATGAAGAGACAAAGGGGCAGGCAGATACAGGTGGCGAGTGCGGGCTCCAATCTGATCTCGGGGCGAAGAGTTCCGTCCTTCGAGAATCGAGGCTCGACGTAGTAGTAGTTGTAGTACCAGTAGGGAGGGATACAGATGATACCACCGACACAGATACCGAGATAGCACAAACCAGTAGTTCCGAGACTGAACTTGTAGACCTCTTCGAATGCGAGGGGAATAGACTCTAGCCAGCAGTAAAGAACAGCGTAGATGAGAGCGATGTACATGTTCAGGGCAAAGACGATGGGCTCGGTAAGGGTGAGAGAGAAAGGCTTGACAAGAGTCATCTTGGCCATGTCGGCACCGCTCATGTGTTCACCATCAATCTCAGGCTGGCACTTGATCTTGTCGTAAGGCTTGTCATCCAAGTAGCCATTTTCCTCCTGCCACTTGCGAAGACGAGCAGTACGGCGGTAGAGAATGTTAGGCGAAGAAGTTTCAGGGAAGAAGAATATCAAGAAAACGAGGCAGGCGCCTGACATCCAGATGAGCATCCAGATGGGCCAAGTCCAGCCCTTGTACTGGGCAGCCCAGTTACCGGCAACGGGTCCAAGAGAGGGGCCCATGATGTTCGCGATACCGAAGATAGAGAGAGCGTATGCACGCTTAGCGGGAGGGAAGATATCCGCCAAAGAAGCACCTCCAGTAGCGAGCACAGGAGAACCGAAGAAACCAGTGAGGAAACGGAAGGCCAGGAGCATACCAATGTTCTTGGCATACACAACACCAAAGTTGAAGAAAACGAAGAAGATGAGGGTGCCGATGTAGATTGGGTTTCTACCGATTTGAGGAATTTCCGAGAGAGGCGACCAGATCATAGGACCGATACCGTAACCCAGGACGTAGAGAGTAAGACCGACGGTGATGACTTCAGTAGAGGTGCCGAAGGCCTTGGTCAAAAAAGGTAGACCGGATGTGTAGATGGCAGATCCAATGTAGACGGAAGAAGTCAAGAAACAGATGTTGAAGGTAACAAAGCACTTCTTGAAAGTAGACCAGTTTTGCGGATTCTGCAACAGGTCAGTTCATGCATACATTGACTGGGTTCCAGACGCGACGTACATCAGGATCGTTTTCTCTGAACTCGATCAACTTGTACTTTCCCTTGGAACCATTCTTCTCCTCGTCATCAGAGGCTTCCTCCTCTTTGATGTCTCCGCTGTTGAAGTATTCTTCGCGGAGTTCTTCATTGTATTGGTCTTCGTACGGGAATAGTCTTCCGCCAGAGATATTGCGCATAAGAAACCCGAAGGTTGTATCAGTAAAAAGGGCGGGAGCCATATTGAATTATTAGGTGCCAGGTGAAGCCTGGTATGGCGGGTCGAAAGATAGCAAATGGTGTGAATTGGGGAATCTCCTTACACGACCTACCTATATACCATGGTGTGTGTCACACAAGAAAACTGTGTCGGTGTGTGGTTGGAAAAAATGATGATATCACCATCCGTAAAAACATCATCCACAGCCTATGAGATCGATTAGGAGCCGCGGAGACCCACTCGATGGAAGATGGAAGCTAGGAGGAACAGCTGAATTGGAAACAAAAGCCGTGTGGATCGATGGGGTTCTGGTGACAGAGGCTGCAAAAGGTGAGATTATTGGCGTACGGAAGAGAGCGAGGGCCGTTCCCGGATCGCTGTGAAGCAATCGGGGGTTCAAACTTTATCGTGACGATCTAGCATGACGTATATTCGGCAGTCCGCGAGAAGGTCTTCCCGTTCATTGATCGTCACACGATTCGATCAAACTGGATGGATCCGACTTGGATTGTCGGTGCGAATTGAGATCTGTGTTGAGAATGACGCTCTTTCCGGAGGTCCATGGATAGGACGAACGATGAGATGGTAGAGCGAAGAAGCGACAGAGACAAGTCCAGACTCGGCCAACAGGAACAAGACAACGCTGTGTCTAAGCATTTGCATGGTATCCTTGATTCGACCTCAACTTGTTAGAGAAGGGTTTTCATGGCAAGCCTTCAGCACTCTTATCTTGACATTGGCGCAAAGAGCCTTCGTGACGCCGCGTCGTGCCTGGTGTTTGCGACAAAGTGTTTTTGAGCCCCCCACGATTCAAGCATTTTAGCTTTGGTGGCTTACAAGCCCATCTCAGTCCCTGCGTGACGAGGGCTTGCACTTTATCCCAACCATTGATTGTCGAGAGGGACTACATACGTAGTGTGTATCAGGGCAGGATACTGATTTCTAATGCTCGAAGAGTTGATGGATAGATTAATTCCTCCGCATTCCGGTTAGACGGGTCGAGGAAGCTAGAATTAATCGTCAGCAAGACTGTAAACACTGGCGACGACAATATGCCAAGAACTGCACTCTGACTATGACAATGTTGAAGAATCGCGCACACCTTGGCTTGTGGTCATTGTGGTTGCAAAGCGGATGTGTTCTAGCAATGCGAACACCCGCATACTAAATGAAGTCAACAGGAGTCTGACACAGAAACTTGCAATTCATGTATTGTACGTGATGACAGCCAAAAACACGCAAATTACTACCGAGAGCAATCCAAATATACGAACAGACTTCCAATCTTCAATTTAATCTAGGTCATCACACATTAATATGAGTTGTTGTTGATATAAGATGGAAGATAACCTCTAGACAGGGTGCTCCCCTCTGCATCCTCCAGTGTCCAAGCTTATCCCCGACCTTCTGGTCGATCATGCTATTTCACCTGTATGCTTCCCATCCTACGGAAAGCACGACATGGTGAGACTCGAGGGTAGTTATAGATATCCCACAGAACCTCGTTCTCCACTGCTGTCTTTCTAACATTCTTACACCCATCCGACTTCACTTGATCGATCAACGTCATACCAGACGCATCGATGAAGCCTACCCATGCGACGAATCCAAGATTTGACAAATCTCGACCTTGGATCGTTCTGTTTGCATACATTCTCTCGACCTCTCTTTACTATCTAGCGCTATGCGTCGCATCAACATCTCAGCTAGGCAATAGTCTGCTCTGCATGCTGGCATTTCTGGTACCGGATGTCATGGTCATCAAACTTTTTGGGTGTCCACAACCAGGTATGGAACGGATGCTGCTGAACTTCGTTGGACCATTGTCATCAGCTTGCGCCCTGAAGTTCTATATCTTTCTCAGATAGGGGCAAGAGCAAGGTTTTTGCGCAGATAAAGAGTCCTCTTCTTGCGGTGAGCGGAAAAGCAAAAGCGCCCACGGAAAAACACAAGCCGTCGGAAAAGGAAAAGAGCTACCCCGCGCACGTCACTCATCCACAAAAGCAACCCTCGATCCTCAAAGCTTCTATACCACAAACGTCGCCTTTCCTGATGTCGCCAACACGCCCACCCTTCTCTTCGCTCCCTCTCGACCCCAATGGCCCTCACGGTAATGCCTGGGGTCTCTGGGGCACTTCCGATGAGCTCGGCATGCTCAATCTCCTCACCCCCTCCAACACGACGCTCGCCGCAAAAGAAATCACCCACGGCACCCGTATCTCTGTCGACTGGCCCCTGAACAAAATGTCTCCACCTTGTTTCAATCGTGTAGCTTTCAACCACCATATCATCAACAAAGCTCCTCGTAGCGTAAACGACGATACCGTATCCTTCAACACACAGAGTAGTTCGCAGTGGGACGGATTCAGACATTATGGATACCAGAAAGAGAAAAGATATTACAATGACTGTACCAATGAAGATGTGTTGGGGTCGGAGAAGAACGGTATACATGTGTGGGTCAAGAATGGTGGTGTGGTGGGCAGAGGCGTGTTACTGGACTACAAGTCTTGGGCCGAGGAAAGGGGAGAGTGGAGTGTAGAGGCTTGTTTCCAGACCACACCTATCACTGTTGATGTTTTAGAGCAAGTTGCGCAAGCTCAGGGCGCGCAGTTCAAAGAGGGCGATATTCTGTTGGTCCGCACTGGCTGGACAAACGCTTACGACCAATTGTCTACCGAAGCTCGCACAAAGCTGTCGGAGACATACCCGCCTCCTGCCATTGGTGTCGAGTCGTCCGAGAAGACGGTCCGTTGGATGTGGGAGAAGGGGTTTGCGGCCGTTGCAGGAGACCAACCAAGTTTCGAGGCATGGCCGTGTCAAAATACCGAATATCTCTTGCACGAATGGTTGCTTGCTGGTTGGGGTCTACCTATCGGTGAAATCTTTGACCTGGACAAATTGGCAAAAGAGTGCAAGGAGAAGAACAAGTGGTCGTTCTTCTTCAGTAGCATGCCAATCTACGTTCCAGGAGGTGTTGCTAGTCCGCCAAACGGTGTCGCTATTTTGTAGGTATCATCTCCGAATATACTTCTCATAGTGGTGTGCTTTCCCTGTTCTGTCATTAGTCTGGAAAGCTAACGGAGGAACCGTTTATGATTTGGGGTACACTGAATCAAAGGAGATTCTTCATTGGGCACATACTAAGTAGGCTGTCTCCATTTCACCACATCGTCTTGTGTAATTGAACAATTCGATTGTCCGGTTCGACTCAATTCAACACGCGGTGACGTATAGGGCGATCCTTGGCAATGACATAGCGCGATGCCAAACACGCGCGATTGTCACACTTCGCGACTCTCATACTTCGCGACCAGAGCTGACTTGATTCTCGAGGACATTCAATTAGGCTATGCGCGTGGCTCAGCTTCGAGATGAGGGAGTTGACATGATCTACAGTCTTTATATCACTCAGATGCGCTCGGGCATTCCCGACAGACCTGTCAAGCGGCTGTGGCCTCAAGTGAATCAGGCGCAAGCTAATCCCGTCTCTGATACCGTATCTCTTTCGACGCTATGAGTGCTTCACAGAGTCCTTTGCCAGATGATACTCCACCCGATGGCGGCTACGGCTGGGTCTGTGTAGGTTCTTGCTTTCTGCTCAACTTCTCTACTTGGGGCGCGGTGGCAGTAAGTGCAAGTTTCCACCTAGATGCGCGATTTACTTATCAGACCAGTCTTACGGTGTTTATCTCAGCTACTATCTAGATGATAGCCGCTTTGCCTCTGCCTCTGCCCTCGATTTCGCCTTTATCGGTGGCTTCAACTTTGCCTTTGCCATGCTTGCAGCCCCGTTCATCACCATATTCGTACGTCGCTTTGGCATGCATGTATCAATGTGTGTCGGACTCATACTACAAACAACTGGTTATATCACTGCCGGCTTCACAAAGCACGTCTGGCAATTATTCCTGTCCCAGGGTGTTCTAGTAGGCCTAGGAGTCGGCTTTATATATGTGCCTAGTATACCCGTGCTCTCCCAATGGTTTCACTCACGCCGCAGTCTAGCAAACGGTATCAGCAGTGCTGGGTCTGGTTTCGGAGGTGCTCTGTTTACCTGGTCCACTGGCGCCGTCATCGACACTTGGGGCTTGAGATGGGCACTTTGCGTCATGGGGATGATCACATTCACTCTCATCGCTTTTGCGACTTCACTGATTCGAGATCGCAATAAGTATATCCGTCCTTCGCAGTTGGCTATCGATACAAAACTGCTGCTGCGCATGGATGTGTTACTCCTCCTCGCTTGGACTTTTACGAGTATGCTTGGATACATTGCACTGCTGTTTTCGCTATCCGATTATGCGACGGCAATCGGGTTGTCTCGTCAGCAAGCTACTAATGTGATAGGATTCCTGAACATCGGTACTGCGGTTGGCCGACCTATCATCGGCATTGTCAGCGACAAATCTAGCCGCTTGGATGTTGCTGGAATCTTGACTTTTGTGTGTGGCTCATTGTGTTTTGTCTTTTGGACCCCGACGCAGTCTTTCGCGCTGTTGGTTGTGTTTGCCTTGCTGGCAGGTGCTGTGCTGGGCGTCTTTTGGATGGTGAGTCAACGATGCATCTGCATATCCGTGTCATCTGTTTACGTTATTGAATATTTTTGCTGGTGTGTGCAAACTTGCTGACACTATACTGCAGACGATTGGTCCATTGTGTGCAGAGCTTGTTGAACTCAAGGACCTACAATCCCTGCTTTCTTTGTCTTGGATGACGGCCATCTTGCCGACCACATGTGAGTGAGCTTTACATGTATCTCCCGGCAACTCTGAGGAAGGATGATTGACGCGCTATCGTGAAGTTTCTGAAGTCATTGCACTCGAGATAAGACGCCCACACTCGTCGAGACCGTATTTGTATCCGCAACTGCTGATCGGTCCGTCGTATCTCGTTGCAAGTGGATTCATGTTTGTGCTGCGACAGACGCACAAGTCACGTCGGGGAGATATGACAGTTTGACAGTCGTATCATCAGACGATTTGACTCGTTAACTACTTTATCTACTCTATCTCGTCTATCCGTCCTAGGTCATTCACATCATCAACCCATCAATACTGATCCTGTCTAATCATCACAGCCGCCTTCTCCGCAATACCATAAAGACTGGAGCTCAAATGCGCGCTCAACTGCACAGGCAAAACACTAGCATCCACAACTCTCACATTAGCCAATCCGTACACCTTCAACTGACTATCCACCACTCCGCCAAACTCTTCCTTCATCATACTCAATGTAGCGATAGGGTGCCAGACAGAGGTAAATGTGTCCTTGACA